>JBBBDQ010001362.1:2980000-3105000 GCA_037127315.1 Ascarosepion bandense | reverse complement strand
ATCAGGCCAGAGATAGGGCAGGAACAGTGCGGGTTCGTCAAAGATACTGGAACAAGGAACGCCATATTCATGATTAGGATGCTCTCTGAAAGGGCATTACAAATGAAGAAAGACTTGTACCTATGCTTCATTGACTACGCGAAAGCATTCGACAAAATACAACACAAAGAATTGATGGAGATGCTAGGCAGCCTCGACATTTTCGGGAAAGACATAAGAATAATCACGAATCTCTACTGGCATCAAACGGCCTGCATACGGACAGGTAACGATCTCAGTCGATACACAAAGATAGAAAAAGGCCTAAGACAAGGATGTGTCTTTTCACCTGATTTGTTCAACCTATACAGCGAGAATATTTTGAGGACCCTAGATGAAACGCCAGGATTTCTTTTGGAGGCCACAACCTGAACAACATAAGGTATGCGGACGATACAGTGCTGATTGCGGACACGGAAAGGAAACTACAAGACTTCATACAGAAAGTAGCAGTGGAGAGTGACAAGAAGGGACTACAAATAAACTTCAAGAAAACTGAGTGCATGGTCATCTGCAAAAGGTACAACCCAAAATGCCAAATACAGGTGGGGGATAACAGAATCAAGCAAGTACAAAAACATTTAAGTACCTAGGAAGTGTTCTAACAGAAGATGGAAAGTGCGACACGGAGATCCGAAGGCAAATTGGCATGGCAAAGGACGTGTTCCAGAAGATGAGCAAAATACTAACACACAGGAAAATCTCAACAGAAACGAAGAAAAGAGTGCTAGACTGCTACGTGATGTCAGTTCTTCAATATGGCAGTGAATGCTGGACAATATAATCGAAAATGAGGACAAAACTGGAAGCGGCCGAAATGTGGTTCTACAGAAGGATGCTACGGATATCGTGAACTGAGCATGCAAGCAACGAGGAGGTGTTGGAAAGGATGGCAACAAAAAGGAAATTGATGCTGAGCATCAGGAAGAGACAACTGAAGTTCCTGGGACATGCAATGAGGAAGGAGAACCTGGAGAACCTGATACTGACTGGTCAGATAGAAAGAAGGAGAGACAGAGGAAGGCAGCGGATAACATATTTGCAGGGTCTGATCAGGTGGATGACGGAACGGGGGTTGCCAGGAGCAACAGGAGCAAACATACTAAGAGCCGCAAGGGATAGGGAGACGTGGAGAACCATGATCGCCTACGTCCTGAAGGGACAGGGCACATAGAAGAAGAAGAAGGGAGTTGATTTCTCATCATTTTCGGTTGTTCTTTTTATGCTGGTTTGTATTTTGATATATTATTTAATCATATATATATATATATATATATATATCCGAGTGAATAAGGAACGAAGAAAAAACATTTTTTACAACGTCCAAAATATTAATTGAATACAGTGCTCGATATATAATGTATAGAGCTGTGAATATTTATTCTGAATTATTTTTTAGAACATGTAATTTTTTTATATATCCACTACTCTGCTCCTCTAAGAAATCCGACGTATAAATTCTCATCACAAAATCATAAAACTTACAATCCTATTTGCTAATGTTAAATCTGTCTACAACATTCCAAAACATTCATTAACCAACTGTATTCACTACCCACACCACTTTTTAAAAAATTCAAACGGACAATTCACAAGACTTATTCCCTTATCACTAACCCCCACCAACATCCCACACACAATTTACCAAATATAAGTATAGAGGCTTTCCATTCCTGTCCACACGACCTGATGTGACATTGTAGTTTCAATGTCGAAACAAATTTACGATTTGTCGTGGATATATAAAAAAAATTTGTACATGTTCTAAAATATAATTTAGAATATATATATATATATATATATATATATATATATATATATATATATATATATTAATCCTCTGGTGATTTCAAAGAGCTATCAAAATATAAATATATTAATACATCGATTTTATTTTTTGAGCGCTGTTTTATTACCAGTACCAATATATTTATATATGTGCATGTTCTTTTGTGTGTATGTATATGTCTATTCATCGATATTCTCGTATATATATATATATATATAGTCATCCACACATAGATCTCTTTTGCTGTATCACAGCTCGTCAGTACATTAGACATCCGATTGCTTACAGCCAGGATTGACAAATGACTGAATTGACATCAGTCGACGATTCTACAACTGAGCTATGGTGCTCGGTCGATGAAGGGGGAATTTTAGCCTGTTGTATGTATAATGTAACTTACGCCAGTAGCTGATAGTGTTCAAATTCATTACTGAACGAATGAAACGTAGATGCTTAAGTCGCTACTGTATATATATATATATATATATATATATATATATATATATATATATATATATATAAGATAAAACTTAGGCGGCAATAGGCATTTTCAAGATATATATTTTCAACCCCATATGAACAAAGAATATATATTAGTGTATACTCAGTATTGTTGGTTAGAAAATAGTTCTTGATATATAAATACAGACCCATTTCTTTTTAATATTATTCTCATTCAACTCATGATAATTGCACATCGACTCTCTGTCTCTAGTTTTGCCAACGGGTTGATAATGTATATTTATTATTTCTGCGGATATATATATATATATATATATATATATATATATATATATATATATATCATGCGTTCTAATGATTTTTTTCTTTTCAGAACTCAGATTATTTAAGAATTTTCTAATGGTTTTGAATTTGCTGGCGCTTTTTTATATACTTTAATCCATTATGAAGCAAGAATTTTTTTGTAAAATAAATTCGCAATATGCTTAGCCAAAAAAACAAACTCTCATTCTTTAATTGTAATAATACATTCACTGCTTCAGTATATAAAGAATCCACTAAGAATAATTATTGTCACTTTAATTTTATTAGTCAATAATACAAAATTGGTGTTATTAAAATTTCCTCAAGAGATCGTACAAAAATTCATCTTCTCAACCGCTTTTCTTCAAAGAACTCCACAATTTGAAAAAAAAAAGCACTCTGGTTAACAATGACTTCAAAATTATTTACTTGACTACCTTATCAATTTTCTCTTCGTAACATAAACAGCGGTAACTACAAACACTTTAACAAAATCAATGACATTAACATTTTTACAAAAACAAATACACACTAGTTACATAGAGGACGAATCTTTACTCCACGACATCATCTAAAATTATGCAACTCTGACGAACTTAATCAAGAAAACTAAATTAATTATCGAGGACAAAAAGAACCGCCAATGATATCCTCAATAATAATAATTCACCTGAATTAATCTTAACTGCAGTCGTTTACGAATTGATATGTCCTTTAAAGGATTGCGTTCCTCAACAATCCAAATTGGTAAATAATTACATTTTCCACACCACCACAAAATTACGAGAAGTTTTTTTATTGCACATTTCCTACAACAGTTTCATCCGATCTCATTTAAACACACATCTAGATTTCTAGGGTTTATCCGTGATATACTGGTTGACAATAAATACATAACAGCATCATCCACATGCAAAAGTAAATTCAAGATAATAGAAGCATTATTAATAAAAAAAAAAGAAATCCTATGTTTGATAACATCAGTTATTAACACGGTTACAATGTGCTTACCGTGTTCGTAACTACATACACATAACTCTATACATAAACTTTAAACATATTATATACGAATTAATATGGCTTTCCTCTGTCTCTTCTACGAATACTTTCACGGCTTCTGCTCCGATGAGCTTAGATCTCTGGTGCCCCCCTCTGAATGAATTTACTCGAGCTACTAGACTAGCGAAGAGGTCTCACCATTTTACAGTGAATCCGATCAAATGTAATCGCAACTTCTACTCCCTAAGCATTTTTTCTTGCACTTCTCGCCTTTAGAATTCCCTTCTTATACTTGCTTCCCCGACAGTTACACTCTCCAAGAATTCAAAATCAATGTCAGTTCCTATCTTTTATCTTCTTGACGCTCATCCTTTTACTGGCAACCCTTGTATCTTGTTATTCTCCCTTTCCACTCTACTCTCATGCTGCTCTGCTCACACCACTGTTCTCATCCTTCTCTTACCCATTCAATGACACCCCCAATAAACTTTTCCTCTTTCTCATCAGTCACCTCTTATGTAACCCTCTGCGCAACAATGACAGTACTGCCTTGCTTGGGGTGAAATGATTATATCAAAAATGTCATAATCAAATATGTGTATATATCCAAAGGTCAGTTAGTAAATTTTAATGATTTTATATACATATATATATAGTCAATCGGAGTCTAAGCCGTACTGATGAGTTGTGATACAGCGAAACAGATCTGTCTGCGGATGACTATTTGCGCTCTCACACCCTGATTGAGCACTCTAGAAGAAAGGTAGACATTGAAAAACAGTAGCTACTCTAGCATCTACGCATCGTTCATTCAGCAATGAATTAGAACACTCTCAGCTATTAATGATAATATACACGCTAGAAACCCTGCCTCCTCCTACCGAGCGCCCATAGCTCAGAGGTAAAATCGCCGACTGACGCCAATTCGGTCGGGTTTCAATCCTAGGTTAAAAACAATCGGAGTCTAACCGTACTGATGATCTGTGATACAGCGAAACAGATCTGTCTGCAGATGAATATATATATATATATATATATATATATACTGGATTACAGTATAACGCTCTACATTTGTATCGAGCACTCTTTATAAAAGTAAATCCTTGAACAAAAATTTAAATAAACCTACTAGTTCAACAAATTAGTTAAAATATATATATATATATATATATATATATATATATATATATATATTCTGTCGGCTGAACACTATAGCAAGGTATGTTGTAAACTCTCTGTTAGAAAAAGAGGACTATAACGCAGTTCACTCTGCCCGAAATTTGGAAACGGCTTGCTGTTCTGCTTCGATGAGTTGAATGAGTCTAATGGTGATTACGAAGGTACGGCAGCTAGGAAAACTCACTTTGGTCGTTCAGATATGTAAACAACTCCCGAATGTGTTGCTGACGGCCAGAAACTCAACAACCATCATGTACCTTGAAGAGGTAGTGCTGGTCTGGATGAAGAGAGTGGCTGTTTGAAAAGGCTATATCTAGCAAATGGACTCTACACCATACCACAAGCAGGAGAACATAGTCATGGCCATCAGATAATTGCTGCGACGACTTCATCTCTAATATTTGACTGTCTAATTCCCCAAACTTCAACACATTTGATTATCATGTGTGGGGCGTTGTTGAGGAAGAAACCAACAAAACTCCTTGTAACACGAAAGTTGAACTGAAGGCAAAGGTTATTGCTGCATTCACCTACTTAAACCCTTTCTAAAGAAATGCAGGAGATTTCGAAGTGATCTGGAGGTCATAGTTAAAGCCATTGACGATTTAGTTAAACTCTTTAGTTTTCAAAGATATTTCTGTGTAATTTTGATAATTATATCTAAACTTATTTATAAATGGAATTTGTGTGTGTGCAGGTGTGTGTGTGTGTGTGATACAAATTTGATACACTCATCGACAAAGACATAAGAAACTATATTCAGAAGTTTCAAAGCTGCAGTTCTTACAATAGTGCAGAAAATAGGTAATATATATATAAGGCAAGATGTTTGTGTGTGTGTCTGTTTATCTGCCTGTTAGTCAGTGTTTTTTTCAACACTTTTATTTTACTTTTTGCTTCGGGTTTGGCTCTAAGTAGGTATAATTGTAGTTCTTAGTCTCAGTCATGATACCATTTACTCAGAGGACTTATTTAGCCTTCAAATTTCAGTTTACGACAAAAAAGACTTATTTGATATCGATACCAGGAAATCAAAATTTGACTTACATCCATTCATTTTTCTTTCAGTCTACAGTTTCGCTTCAACTGGAAACAACTATTACTTTTTAGTGTTTCGTGCCAACGTCCAAAGAGTCTGAGCTCCAGTACCATGGATTAGTTTTAAAGCTTTCATTACACCCGAGCAACGCTGGGCTATATTGCTAGTCTGTTAAAATTGGATAACATTATTTTTATTTTTCATTTAATTTGCACGACAATTTATTCATTGCATTTCGCAATTGTTTGCTGAGAATTTCAAAATACAGGAGGCTGCGTTGAACCATGGTCATTCATGTCATTCAAGGACTCTATACAAATAGAGATTGCGAGTGGGAGGCAGACAGAGAGAGCGAGGAGAAAGAGAGCGAATAATACAGTCAACTCTATAGTTAAGAAATACGTACTTTCTTAAGGGGAATAAAATTTATCAATGTAGCAAAGTTAGATATTTTTATCAAGAACTAACTCATTCATATTAATAATAGCCAAAACTCAAGGGGAAAGTCAATTATCTTATGTATTCAATCGTTGGTTTAGTTGAAGTCTCCGCTGTAATAACGTTTGATCTATTGTACCTGTCGTTTAAAAAGAAATCCAGTGAATCTTTGAACATTTATGTATGCACTCTCTATATAGCTTCCACACTCTTTTTCTCTCTTTCATTTTATATCTGTATTCTAAGGGTGTGAATGATCATGGTCATGGTCAACCACATTATCCTGTATTTTGCTGTATATTAATTAATAAATATGTTGATCTCGATATTTCAGAAAAAACTATTTATCAACTCAATGCATATAAAAATTGATTCGACTGTTTGGTAAGTAATGTCGCAATTTTCAGAGTACGTCAGCAATAATTGAAATTTATTAAATGTTTCATTAACCTATGATTATTATAAGCATCATGATTGGAAATGATGAGTACGAAACATTTCTTCTCAATAGAAAACAATTGCCTTATTTTAATATTTAAACCAAAGTCCCTCGTCAAGAAATTTCTCAGCGAACTGTCAGTAAAATATATGTTCGCCTCTTACGAATTCTTTGAAAAGGACAGGATCTTTTCAAGCATCTAGAATGTAAGGCCTGACGTAAAATGTCATGATTTACACAATAAAAATGTGTCACTTTTAAAAAGTGCAATTCCTGTTCAATAAAATAACCCGAAGATTATTTCAAATCGTTAAGGAGGAATATTTTGGTATCGCATCCTCATAAACACAAGCGGACCGAAAGGGAGAGGCAAGCCGTTTAGGTCAGCATATTTTAGTAGCTGGCCTTTCTATGAAGGTGGGTCTACAGAAGAATAATTTGTGAACTACAAACCCAACATGTGAGCAACGATGAAGACTTAGGGAAAAAGGAAGCAGAAAGAAAAGTTATACGCAATATCGGAAGGAGAGATTTGGGGTTTCTGGGTCACATGATGAGGAAGGAGGGCTTGGAGAATCTAATACTCAATGGACAAATTGAAAGAAATAGAGAGTAAAATAATGTATAACATTTTTGTGAGGTTAAGTAAATAAATAAAGATAAAGGGTTTAGGAAAAATATCAGAAAAAATATCAGAAAGATAAAATTTATCAGGAGCTACATGTGGAGGGACATACCACATAAAGAAAAAGTGTAATGAAATGTTTACACTATTTACATAATTTAGACTTTGTTCTCCTCTCCGTTGCCATATTCATGACATTTCGGTAGCTGTACACCTGTACACCCCGGACGTCTTTAGGTTATACAGGTATTTCGAAGTGAACTTTTTATTTCGTTGAACAGGGTAGATCGTTCTAGTTCTACGTGCCATGCCTCTTCCTGATATATGAGAATCAGCTATCTTCCTTTCACTCATCTCTCCAAGATTTTTTTACCTCTGCTGTTGCTAAGTATTGAACTCATAACTTTTTTGTCGAGTCACTGGATTCAACCAACGCTTTTATCCACTTGGATATGTGTCCGTCAAATTGGCGGAAAATCAAGTAACTGGATGAGAGTTTTACAAATAAGTTAGTTAGAAGAAACTGTTAACATAGAAATTACGGTTACATCTAATCAATCCAACTCTAAAATGATCAGACCTTGCCGACAATCTAGGCACCGTAGAGGAAAGCTCATCAAAACAATTACCATGAAAGTATTTATATAAAAGGCTCAGAGAAGATACGTTATGGCGGTATGAATATAGCTAAAGCCGATATGCAAGGTCTGATCTAATAACATTGCAAATTGTTCTTTGAATTCTATCTAGAATCCCTAAATACACAGCAGAAACACCGAACCTGACGTGGTAGCAATATTCAATGCATAGACGAATGATAATTATATAAACGTCTAATAAATCCCGGAGCAAAACATTGTCTAGTACGACACACTGATATGTCTGTCCTAGCAGGAGACAGATCAATTGTTTCAATTTAATTTTCCCACTTCTTGTCAGCAGTAAACATTTGTCATAGAAGAGCAATGAGGTTAGCATCAGCCATACTAATGGAAAGCAAAAAGCATTCTTAAAGACGATTAAAAGAGATCAGTTTAATTTTAGAGGTGTTAAAATTCGCAAGCCATTTCTTTATTATTCTTCCTTTAGAAGTGTTAGAAACAATGACATGTTTTTTTTCTTTAGTTGTCATAATTTTATTTATTCTACTCTGGAAGGAGTTATCAACAAGAACTATTTTTTATTCATCTTCTCTTCACTCTTATTTATTATTTCACCATTGAAAGTGTTAGCTTCAAAGACTATTTTCATTCGTCTTTACTTTGCTATTATTTATTAATCCACTTCTGAAAGGGTCAGCGCCAAGGACTATTTTTATTAATCCTTTTTTACTTTTACTTATTTATTACTCCTTTCTGGAAGGGTTTGCATGAAGGAAAATATTTTATACATGTTAACTTCACACTTATTTTATCATTAGTCCTTTTCTGGAAAACTTAACATCAAGGACTATTTTTATATTCACCTAAAATTATCCTTATTTATTTATTCTATTTATGGGAGGGTTAGCATCAAGGAGTATTTTGTTATGCAACTAATTTTCGCTCTTATTTATTCACTAGCGGTATAGCCCGGCGTTGCTCGGGTGTAATGAAAGCTTTAAAACTAATCCATGGTCCTGGAGCACAGACTCTTTGGACGTTGGCACAAAAGACTAAAAAGCAATAGTTGTTTCCAGTTAGAGGGAAACCGTAGACTGAAAGAGAAATGAATGGATGTAAATCAAATTTTGGTTTACTGGTATCGATATCAAATTTTCTGCACTATTGTAAGAACTGTAACCTTGAAACTTCTGAATATCGTTTCTTATGTCTTTGTCTATGAGTGTATCAAATTTGATTAAAATCGGAACACTCCTTCTATAACCCGATTTTTTTGGATTAGCGATTTTCGATATTTATCGGCGGTACCTCGACACAAAACCTAGCTAAGAACACTCGCAAACATTTATAGTACAACTGCGTAAATTTTCACAAAAATTGGTGCAGCCGTTTCGGAGTATATAGGTAACGGATACACACACACACACACACACACACACACACACAGACACACACACAGACACACACACACACACACAGAGTTCCATTTATAAATAAGCTTAGATTGTTCGACTTCTGGAAGGGTTAGCATCAAGAATTATTTTTAAACCATCTTTTCTTCACCCTAATTTATTTATTATACCTTTCTGGAAGTGTTTGCATCAAGGGCTATTTTTTTATTCATCTTATGAAAGGGTTTACATCAAGGACTATTTTTTATTCATTTCATCTTTACCCTTATTTATTCATTATTCTGTTTCTGGAAGGGTTAGCATCAAAGTCTGTTTTTTACTCTTCTTTCCTTCACCTGTATTTATTTAGTATTCAATTTCTGGACAGACATCATCAAAAACTATTTTTGTTCGTTTTATCTTCCCCCTCATTTATATATTATTCTCTTTCTGGAAGGGTTATTTTCAAGGACTATTGTTTTACTCATCTTATCCTCACCCTTATTTAGTTATTATTCCATTCATGGAAGGAATATCATGAATGAATTTTTTTTCATCTTATCGTCACCCTTATTTATTTATTATTCATTTCTGGAAAGGTTAGCATTAGGAACTTTTTTTTTATTCATCTTATCTTCACCTTCATTGATATATTATTGCATTTTTGGAAAGGTTTGCAACTAAGACTATTTTTTCATTTATCTTCAATTTTAATTATTATTTTATTACTGAAAGGGTTAGCATCAAGGACTATTATTTTAATATTTTTATCTTCCATTCTTATTGATTTATTATTCAATTTCTGGAAGAGTTAACTTCACGGACTCTTGTTATATTCATCTTATTTATTCAGTATTCTATTTCTGGAAAAGTTAACATCAAAGACTCTTTATTTATTCATGTTATCATCACACTTTATTATTTAGTCATCTTCTGGAATAAGTTGATATATAACGCTTGAAGATACCGAAATGTTGGAACCAAGGTTGCGTACTCAACTGACTTTCAAACGAAAATATTTAAAAGATCTACATTATATATGCATTAAACAGTTTTTAATACAAGTCTATTTTAGTCAAATTTAATTCTGACTAATAATAAGTTAACAAGTTAATAATTATAATCTATATATATATATATAGTCATCCGCAGACAGATCCGCAGACAGATCTGTTTCGCTGTATCAGTACGGTTAGACTCCGATTGTTACACAACCCAGGCTGGTTTGGCGTCAGTCGGCGACTCTACCCCTAGGCCACGGGGCGTTCGGCGGAAGAAGGCAGTCTTTTTAGCGCATATCATATTACGCGCCCAATATCTAGCGTGCTCAAATTCATTTTTACTGAATGAGCGATGCGTATACGCTAGAGTGGCTACTGTTTTTCAAAGTCAACCTTTCTTCTAGAGTGCTCAGTCACGGTGTTAGAGCGTAATTATATATATATATATATATATATATATATATATATATATATATATATAAATTCTTAAGAGGAAAAAATTAATAATTGCAAGAAATATAGAGAATTTTAATTCGTTGGGATTCTTTTTGTCCTCGCAAACGTAAAATTAATTTAAGACTTTAATGTTTAGAATTTAAAGAATTGTTCCAGTACTTTCCTAACTGCTGAGAAGGATTTTATTAAGATGACTCTTGCCAAGAATGGGTATCATTTAGATATTTTGGAGTCGGCTATGTCTTTTGTCAGCAATAATTTTTATATGGTTAAGTTGTTAGATGTTAAGAAATGCCCTGTTTACTTAGGACTACCTTTTATTGGCACAGATGATGAGGTGTTAGCTAGGCAAACTTCTTCTTCCAACAGTAAATGTTATTTTGCTGGAAATGTTCGTGTAATATTTTCTACACGTACAAATTTATCCTCTATTCGTAAGGATGTTTTGCCTCTTCAACATATTAATTCAGTTGTTTACAACTATTAGTGTAGTTGCGGATGCGACCATATAGGAAATTCTGAGTTTGGTGTTTGAGGGCGTAGTTAAACCATCGGGAGCGATGTCTCCTTTAGCCTTCTTCAAGGCAGATAGCTAAATGAAGAATAACTCTGATATAACACCTGCAATTTTGATGGTATCCAATGATATCAACTTGCACTTCTTTTTGGTAAATATCATTTCTTCCCAGAGTATTCTTAACGCTAAAAATGAAAGTCAAGGTAGAGTATAAAGGATTTTTAATCATGTAATTAATATCTAATAAACGCATAACTATTATTATTTTTGTTCATTTTATATATATATATATATATATATATATATATATATATATATATATATTATTTAGATTAAGTATTTATTTACGAAGTTATTTATTTAATAGTAGAACGACGAGGTGTTAGAAAGAATGGCAACAAAAAGGAAATTGATGCTGAGACAACTGAAGTTCCTGGGACATGCAATGAGGAAGGAGAGCCTGGAGAACCTGATACTGACTGGTCCGATAGAAGGAAGGAGAGACAGAGGAAGGCAGCGGATAACATATTTGCAGGGTCTGATCAGGTGGATGACGGAACGGGGGTTGCCAGGAGCAACAGGAGCAAACATACTAAGAGCCGCAAGGGATAGGGAGACGTGGAGATCCATGATCGCCTACGTCCTGAAGGGACAGGGCACATAGAAGAAGAAGAAGTAGAAGATTTTAATACATACAGACTTATATATATATATATATATATATATATATATATATATATATATATATATATATGTATATTTGGGCAGCAATATTCCATTTAAATGTCTTTCATGAAATACGGTCGATAAGGGAAATTAAATCTTATTTAGCTTTTCCACCATCCTAACATTTTCTCGTTTTGTAGGCGTTAAGGAATATAACAATTGTTTAAAATTTGTATTGTCTCTAGCGCTAACGGATACTCAGCTATTTCTATAACCATTATAATTCCCATGTTTTGACCTTTACATAGTAGTTTAGATTAGTGTGGTAATGAAGAGGAGTGTTTGTTTATATTTATATATTTACGCTCTCACCCCCTGATTGAGCACCCTGGAAAAATAGTAGACTTTGATAAACAGGAGTTACTCTGGCATGTATGCCCCGCTCATTCTGTGAAATGAATTAGAATGCTCTAGCTATTGGGCGTATAATGATATACGCTAAAAAAGTATGCTTACTTCCACCGAACGCCCAGGGGTTAGAGTCGGCGACTGACGCCATTTCGTTCGGGTTTCAATCCTGGGTAAAAAAGCAATCGGAGTCTAACCGTACTGATGAGCTGTGATACAGCGAAACAGATCTGTCTGCTGATGACAATATATGTAGGTTTGCAAGTGTGTGTACATGTATTTATGTGTGTATATCTTAATTTCTTTGTGTAGACAATACTTATGTCTGCATGCATGATCATTGTTATGCGTGTGCGCCTAGGTTATGCCCGTAATCGATTATTATCATAAAACTTATTTAAAATCTAATCTAATAAAGTGTTCAAGGTGGCGCCTTTCCTTTGCTGTAGGACACGCAGACTGTCGCTTGCCACCTCGTGACCAACACCAACAATACTTTGACGTTTTTGTAAGGTGAAAAAATGCTGGAAGTTCATAGCTAAAAATAAAAGTAAATATGAAAACAGTTGTTGAGCAACGGAAAGAAGAACGAAATAAAGAGATTTCGAGGGAGGGTCTGTGAATATAACAGCCACGTACTTCTCAGTCGTCTGCTTTGTTGATTTGCTGTGTGTCATACGACTCATGTCAGAATCTAAAAGTACGACAACAATATGACACAAAAATAAAGTAAAAATGACTAACTTAGTCACGAAGAAATTGAAAAATCTTTGCACAAAAGAGAAAACGAAAATCCTAGTCGCAGGCCATGGTGGAGGAAAGAATGAAAGTAAAAAAAGTTGATAAATATTAAGATTAGATAGATAGATAGATAGATAGATAGATAGATAGATAGATAGATAGATAGATAAGTGTCGATTTCAGATGAGGAAATACAGCTTAGGTTTATAAGTAAAAGAAAGTATGAAGTCAATTAAATTTCTTAGAAAAGCTGATGTAAAGTATAGTTAAATATAAAAGGTGAGCACGCTGGGAAAACGTGAAAATTTCGGAAATCTAAAAAAATAAGTGAAATTTAAAAGTTTCCAAGAGAAGTGATTTGTAAGCTTAAGATAGAAATTCTGTTGGCATAACTGAGGATCAAGAAACTAAATGATGTCAATTTGTTTGTCTTCCATTGTACTGGTCTGTTTCGGCTTTTTGCTACGCTTAGAAAATCCCCATTGTACTGGTCCGAAGCGTAGATTTTTTAAAAGAAAAAGTAACCATTTAGTCTTTGTTCCTAAATTGCGGCGTACAAGTCGCGACTTCGAGCCTAAAAATTATTTCCCAAAATAGGGGTTTACTTATATGTACAGTCTTTACACAGTCTTTACACTTCAACACTTACCTGTCTTGGGCATGACGGTAATCTTTATCCGGCAGCAAGGCTTATGATTGGGAGGTTGTGAGGAGCATGGAACCACCTCTCAATTGCTATTGTTCTCAGGTCCACTCTGACCCTGAGTGGTAGCACCTGTTAGAGTCCCAGCTATTGGCAAATAGTTAACCCCCAAACTGGGGTTACAGCACTATGAAAGTATAAAAATAAACTTTTATAGAAATATATACATAGAAATAGACATTTATAGAAAAATATACATTTTTGAAGGAAAAAAATTATTCTCGCAAATATTACCAACAGGA
This sequence comes from Ascarosepion bandense, assembly GCA_037127315.1. NCBI lineage: Eukaryota > Metazoa > Mollusca > Cephalopoda > Sepiida > Sepiidae > Ascarosepion > Ascarosepion bandense. The sequence continues at coordinate 3,090,961 of JBBBDQ010001362.1, read as the reverse complement.
CCTTTTTGAGAAAGAAACATTACCAACAAGACATCTTTGAAGGAAAAAGAATAAAGTATTGACATAATGAATTTTTGAAGAAAGAAAATATTACCAGCAACACATTTTTAATGCAAAACTAGAAGACATTTTCAGTTTTTTAAAATAATTTCTCTTATTAAAATCTGACTAAATCAACCGTCTTACTATAATTGAACATTAAAAAATACCTTAAAACCCTATCATTTTGGCATTGAATAACGTATAGAGGTTGATATGCTGTTAAACAAAACTCATACTCAAACAACACTTACCGTAATTCCTGCAGTCTGCCGCAAATATATCCCAATTACTTATTTTTGACAAACATATTAGGCATTTCAACATAGCAATTAATCTATCTAAACTTATTTATAAATGAAACTTTGTCTCTGTGTGTGTCTATGTGTGTCTATCCGTTACCTATAGACTCCGAAACGGCTGAACCGTCTGCGTGTTCTTCCCTAGGTTTTGTGTCGAGGTACCCCCGATAAATATCGAAAAAATCGGGTTATAGAAAGAGTGCTCCGATTTTAATCAAATATGATACATTCTTAGACAAAGACATAAGAAACGATATTCATAAGTTTCAAGGTTACAGTTCTTGCAATAGTGCAGAAAATCGATAATATATATATATATATATATAAAAGGCAAGATGTTTGTGTGTGTGTCTGTTTATCTGTCCTTTATACAAATCCACAATTTTTATCTGATTCTCACCAAAAATCACACGAATATTCTTTAGGCAGACCATAGATTAGTTTTAAAGCTTTCATTACACCCGAGCAACGCCGGGATATACTGCTAGTATAAAATAATAAAATAATACGACAAATTCAGCATTCGCTTAACACGTGAGCAGCTAACAACTGATACACAACGTGCAAACACTGACCTAACCAATTTTCAACTGAGGCGACCGTTCATACAACACATATACAACTATGGTATATGTGTCCTCTGTGCGATTTCATGATAGTAATGACAGTTTCATGACACTATTGTTGTTTATTGAATACAGAGTTGGGTGGTAGTTATAGACTCAAAATTCTTAGCTATATATCTTCAGTTCGAATTACAAGTCGATTTGTACACCGTGATTTATTGTATTTAATTCTTGATAGTTTTACTTTTTTATTACGAACGCCTCATTAGAATGTGATACCTATTTTCGTACGTAAAATAATTGTTTCTTCAGTTCTTGGCTCTGTAAAATTTAAAAATATTTTACGATCTGTTATCTGGGGATAAAATAAGCCAATCCACACTGTAGAAAAGGCAGCAGCCTATCCAAAAAAGGGGCCATATTCCAGGTAGATAACATTGCAAAATTAAACCAAACAACATCTTCCTTTTGTCTTTGTACCTCCCTCTGAGATCGTCGGGCATACTTGACTGATGTTTGTCTATCTATAAAACTTTCGTAATGTGTGCATTATAAGATGTATATCCAGCATTAACCTGTTAGTCTCCAACGTAAAATCCAGCATGCATTATAAAAAAAAAAATTCAAATATAATTTGGTATTAAAATAGTTTATTAAACACGGTACTAATTATAGTACTATATTATAATATAGGCGGATGTGCGTTGTGGTACATTGGATATCGGCTCGGAACGAGAAATCGGGGAGCCGAGTTGGAATTCCAGCTGAATTCATTGCATTCACTTACGCGCAAATACCCGTGGGAAAGGTATTAATCCGTCTCTTCCTTCCATTTATGGGTTAAACAACAGGACAGATTGGGTTCTATAGCCTTGGTCGGCAACCAGTCTACCGCAGAAAGCAATGGCAACATACTGCGGGATAATATTCTGCCCAGTTAGCCATGTCTCTTTCGAGACATGATCGCCCAAGTGTGTATCATGTATGGAACTTAACTGACTGACTAATTATAGATTCATACAAAAATCTAGAATTCATTATAGGTTTATAATATCTGCGATATCAGTTATAGCTTAATCTTAAAAAAGAAATCAGCTCTTGATTATAGGTTTATGAGAAATGATCTGATATTGATAGGATAATTATAAAAAAAAACAAGAATATTATATATTTCTAAATTCAGTATTAATTCTTCTTTATTGTGTTCTTTTTAGAATATTTGCAATCTCAGTTCTACACAATTTCTTATCCTTTGTTTCTCTCAGAAAATTTTATCGTTTAGCAATTTCTTCTAATCCATGTTCTGTCAACCGTTTACATGAGCTCGTCAGGTAGGTTATACGATAATTTTATAAGTCTGTCTTGCCGTTATTATGTCTAGTAAATGTAAAAAAATCACATTTCGAAGTCATCTTTTGCTATTATAAGGCACCTGATTTCGGTATGGCTCATTTTCCATCTGTTTCGTAAACTGTTCTTTATTTTTTAAATTATCTTAAATTATCCTGTTTCTCATTACTTTGCTTAGCTTTCCTTAGGTACATTTCGCATTCCTAATACGCCTTCGGAATTCGATAGATTTATGAAAAAATATACTAATTATAACTAATAATTATAGGTTCATTAAAAATACGCTATTAATTATAGTTTTATACGTAAGATTAATTGGACGACGAGAGTTAATTGGTTAAATAACAGAGCATATTCCGATGTGCGTTTAAGGTACTAATCGTTAATTAAATTTCACATCTAATGTTACTTTTTAGTATAACAGATCTGAGTACACAAAACGCTTTAGTAGTTGTTATTTTGAATGGCAAGGTTCATATAATGTCGTCAGGCTTGAGGCAGTTACTAATTTATTTCAATTTTTCGTGATAAAAACACAATAATCTTCACTTTTGCTTCAAACGAAATTAAGTCTACAAAATCTGATCAAAAGTAAAAAAAATGAACAAAAATTATCATCAAATAACATAAAGGTCAATTTGAATTGGTTTCAGAATGTGCTGATAAGATCATAAATCAGAATAGTAACGTTTATCAAGTCTGGTAAAAGGCCGCTTTTACTTTTCTCTAAGAGAAAAAAATTGAGTGAAGTGAAATAAAATCAATAAATAATATAATACAAGGTAACCAAAAAGATTTTGTCCGTTTTTTGATTAGTCATTGAATGAAGTCGAAATGTATACGAAATGCGTGTATGTTTTCAAATTAGGACAGCCGGAATTTGGAAGATTAGACATTATAAAAAACACGCGCACCATGCCCGGCCATCAGTTATAAGCCAGACAGCTGTGAGAAGGATGAAAGTGTCTAGATCTCGTTCGGGGCTGTTTGCTTTACGACTTCAAAGTGTGCTTATTAGCATCTGCATCAAGTCTCCGCATATGTCAAGCGTTTAGGAATAGTGTTGTGGATGAAAGTATTGAAAGGCGTTGGTTTCGAAAATTCTAGTCGGGAGATTTGTCTCTCCATGATGAAACTCGCAGTGGACGACCACATGTCTTGAATGACGGAGTCCTGAAGGCGACCATCAAAGAGGACAGTAGCCTAACAAGTGGTGAACTTGCAAGACAGTTCAACGTTTCCGATGAAAGAGACTTCACCTGCACCGCCTAGGTAGGACGTACAAACTGAGCAAGTGCGTTCCGAAAATGCTGTTGGAGGTCCACAAAGCTCAACGAACCGCATCCTTATTCAATCGAGTGCTTACCAGTGATGGAAAGTATGTTCTGTACGAAACTCCCAAGCATTCCAAACATTGGTTGTCTCCTCAGGATGCTGTCTCTCACACTGCAAGACCGCTTATGCCCACACGCAAGATTATGCTCTGTGTCTGGTGGACAGGTCGTCAAGTGGTTCATTATGAACTGCTACCAACGGGCCAATCGGTCACTGGAGACCTATATTCACAGAAACTTGAAAAGTGTGCAACAGGCATTTCGCCAGAAGGAGCCAACAATGTTTATCGCAAAGGTGTGCTTTTCCTCCATGACAACGCCAGGTCGCATGTTGCACAAGTAATCAGGGATACCATACAGCTATTTGGGTGAGAGACTTTGTGCTATCCACCTCATTCACCTGACCTTGCGCCATCCTATTACCACCGCTTCCACTCCCTGGATAATCATGTTCCTGGGAAATGCTTCACCAATAAAGCAGACGGACGTCTTTGCGTCCAAACCACCGGAGTTTTACCGCAAGGGCATTGAACAGCTGGAGACACGTTGGTAGAAGGTGCTGGATGCCGTTGGGAATTATTTCGAAGACTAAATATAAGTTACACATACTGTGAAGCGTTTTCTTTTTTCCTTTAAAAATGGACAGAACGTATTTGGTTACCTTGTAATAATGAATTGTAAGAAAATTTTCCCATGGTTCTAGTTATAAATGAACTAGAAATATTATTGTTCGACTTGGCTTTGTCAAACGCTGTTAGGTCGTGCTGGTTAATTTTATAAAATGACAAAGATTTCCCTTCCTCTTTATCTTTTTCAACTTTACTCCAAAATATAGCGCCACATGGTAATTAAGTCCCCGTTATGGAACATTAGTTTCACTGGCCCACAAGTGACTGAACTCTTTTACTTTACAAAATTCAAACATTGTTTTTTTAATCATATCACCCCGAGCAAGGCGGTAACACCACTGATGTGCGGGGGCCTATGTAAGAGTGAAAAAGATTGGAATAGAGAAAGACGGAAACCACATCCTAAACATGGAACAAGGGATTAGCCTCGACACCTGTTCAATAGACGTGGGTGGAGTGTGAACCGGGCGATAGTTTAGTCTATCTACTCCAATTGTCTATCTACTCCAATGTCTTACAAAATCTCCAACAAATCAATCAATTTTTTTGGTCGTTCAAAATAAGTGCAAGGCTGACTTAAACTTAACCATTATGATCATATACACACTCAACCGGTTAGGCAAAACACATTTTTATTTAGACGTTCTGTAACACTATTTCGCTGCTGGTAAGTAATAATAAATTTTAATTTGAATATACACTTCACATGAAAAATTTCAACTATAAACTTGTCAACGACTTGTCAATTACGAAAAACATGGCGATGTCGGTTAAAAACACAGTTACTGTTTTATTTTGAAAATAAATTCTATGTTATTTTAAACCTAAATAGATAGAATTTTTTCCAAATCAGATTAATTATAACTTAAATCAACTAACATTTCTCAAATAAAGTTTCACAAAATTATATCATTTTTGGGGATATTTTTAATATAGAAAATTAAATTGCGATGAAAAGAAGGCGCTAATCAACTTTTTTTTTTGGAAAAAGTCGATTCAAATCAATATAATTTCTGTTTGAAACGCAATAGAGAAATTTGCTTATTGGAAATAGTAAATTTAGCATTTAATTAAAGCTAACATTCTAAACCTTAAATATCAAAAATTAGTAGAGGTAACTAATCAATAGATATTCAATGCAAGGCGCCCCATTAGGTGTACAAATGTTGATCTCACCAGGGGAAAATTCGTAGTCTTCTCGCTTGTAAGGAAATTTTTACAACTTTGGTTTAAGCATGGTTTTGCAATATAACATGGTTTGATAGTCGCTGCAAGACAACCCTGCAAGACACTTTTGAAGGTGGAGAGAAGCGGAGACGACTATGCAGTTGCTGATTAAAAACACTAGCGTTTATGTGGACATGACTATGACGGAACTCCTGATAGCCAACGCAAGCTTAGAAAAGAACGTCTGCTTTTTTTTTTGTCTTCAGGTCACTGCGACGACGGTGAAGAACTCTCCTTATCTTCTCATTTCTCACCTGTTTATTCTTGTTTTGTTTTCTTGCTTCTTTTTTTTTTGTTGTTAATTCCATTACTTTTTTAACTTTGTTGTACTTCTCATCTTCATCTCTTTACCTATCATCTAATCATTAATTTTTTTTCATTTTCACTTTTAGCCTTTGCTATTTATTCTTTCTCTTCTATTTCTTCTCGTTTCTTATTCTGTATTTATCTAGGATTTCTATCTATTTTTTCTTCTTTAACTTTTTTCCAAATCTCGTCTTTAACCTTCTCTTACACCTACCCTCTTTGTCGTTGTTGTCTCTTTCACTTTCGTTTTCATGCGAGTTGTCTATCTTTATTTTGTCGACTGCACAATATAGTAGGGTCAGATGGGCACCGTCTATGGGTAAAGAGCACCATGAGGCAATACAAGAAATAACATAAGTCAACCATCCGTCCGTGCATGGAGGACTGCTGCCATTTATGGTCAGGTTCCCCTGCCGTTCTCCTCAGTGTTCTTGACAAGCTCCAAAGGAGAGTCTGTAATGTGATAGTTACTGATCTGGCGACTCGACTGCGGCCACTTCCCCATCGTCGAGATGTGGCCTCCCTCTGTCTCTTCTATAAATACTTTCATGGCTTCTGCTCGGATGAGCTTAAGTCACTGATGCCTCCTCAACAGGTGTTTACCCGTGCAACCAGACTGGCAACTGGGTCCCACCCATTTACAGTCAGGTTAGCCAAATGCAGACGACAATTCTACTCCTGCAGCTTCCTCTCTCGCACTTCCGCCTGTGGAACTCACTCCCGTATTCTTGCTTTCCTGACGGCTACAACCTCCAGAAATTTAAATGCAAAGTTAATACTCATCTACTAACCACTGGCCTCTAGCTCTCTCCCCTCCCCTGTATAACCTTCCCTTTCTCTCCTCCTATGTATCTGTCATCGCACCTGCTTTCTCAGCTTTCTATTGTTCCTTTCTAACTAGTTTGTGCTCGTCACTCTTTTCTAATTAATCTTCTTACTTTTATGTAACCCCCTGCACATCAGTAGCGTTTCCGCCTTGCTCGGAGTGAAATGATTAAAAAAAAAAATTACTTTGCACTGGCACCGAAAGCGCCAAAACAAATATTTCAAAGTGTTTTGGTGTCAATATATGGATATGAAAAGAGATGGATGAGTCTAATGGTGGTTAGGAAGGTACAACAGCTCGCAAAACTCGCTCGGTGTGATAAGAAAAGAATTCCCGAATTTGTTAGGTCGCGCATAAGGCTCAACACAGAAGCCGATATCAAGTGTCTTGAAGAGAAGATGATGCCCTGGATCAAGAGAGTTGCTGCTGAAAGACTCTATGTCTGACAACAGGACTCTGCACCATACGTCAGAATATGAAACAGAAGAACATCGTCATGGCTGCCAGACCACACCCCACGTCTAATTCCATAGACTGCGACTTTCTTGATTATTATGTGTGGGACGGAGTTGAGCGAGAAACCAACAAAACTTCTTGCAACACCAATGATGAAATGAATGCAAGGATTATGACTAATTAATCCAGGAGAAGAGATGCAGGACATTCCGAAGTTATCTGGAGACCGTGTTTAAAGCAAATAAACATTTTATTGAATAAAGTTTCTCTTTACAAATTCAATATATTTTTGTGTAGTTTTGTTAAATACACATATAAAAATGAGATATCAATGTTATTTTCAGTTTTGCATAATTTAGACGATAGGTCATAAATCGCACCATGTATAATAATAAATTAAGTTTTTCTATGTAAAAAATGCTCACGAAATTGTTAGAATCAACAGAGAAGTTAAAATAAACAACCACAATTCTGATGGTGTCTCCCGAAGCGTCATTTATGTTGCTCACTTTTGAGCAGCTCCAAAGGAATACAAAAGTACAGCTGCCGTCAAAAATCATGGCTAAAATAATTCAGAGGATTATTAGATACTTCCTCACAGGATATCCCTCTAAACAGGAAAGGAGCATATATATATATATATATATATATATATATATATATATATATATATATGTGTGTGTGTGTGTGTGTGTGTGTGTGTGTGTATCCGCATAAAGGCCTGTTTAGCTGTTTTGCATTGCAGCTAGACAACCGATTGCTTCAAGCCGGGATTGGTAATCCACTGATATTTTTTTATAATATTTTTTATTATACTGATTCTAAGCTTTCGGTTCAAATGAGCCATATTCAGAGAGATTGCAGGGACGTTAATATAATGACATCCACCATCAAAGATGATATTAGAATCAACTAAATAAAAAATTATCCAAATGTTGGAGAATATTCGTCTTTGTTTTTACATGAAATTAAAGCCAAAATATGATGATTAGAATTGCTCATGATTAAACATAATAGACATTTAACAGTACATGTTTACAAAATGATCTGCGACGTCGATATATATATATATATGTATGTATATATAATGTGAGATTAAATAAATTGCAAACATTATATTTGCTTATTTATAATAAAATCCGTTCATACTCACGGATAATCTTTCGTGTATTACAATCAAAAATGAGCTGCAAGTTTGACAGATGTTATTTTCATTCATTTCTTAAGGTACCCAAGAACTTTCAACCTCTTTCTGAGGTCATTTTTAGGGGTGTGAGTTATGGTAACAAATGTAACCGGAATAGTGTGTTGCAAAAAATTACTGTACATTTTTTTCTGCTTCAAATAACGGTTGACAAATTGCTAGCGTTCAATAGAACGTGAAAATTACACAAAATGGAATTTTTTTATGTTTTAATGTCATGGTCATGCACGTGTTAAAGCATGAAAAAACCGTTCTCTTTACGAACATTTTAGAACATTACTACAGTATTCATAGCTGATTCTATTGATTCACGGCTGAAGTAATTTAATGAATATTGCCTCGAAAATCTGTATTTTGCTTTTGTTGTTTTCTTGATGTAGGATAGTTGTATTATCGACCATTATATATATATTGTCATCCGCAGACAGATCTGTTTCGCTGTATCACAGCTCATCAGAACGGTTAGTCTCCGATTGCTTTTTAACCCAGGATTTAATCCCGACCGAATTGGCGTCAGTCGGTGATTCTACCTCTTGGCTATGAGCATTCGGTAGAAGAAGGCAAACTTTTTAGCGTGTATGTACGCGCCCAATAGCCAGAGTGATCTAATTCATTTACTGAATGAGCGATGCGTTCATGCCAGAGTAGCTACTGTTTTTCAAAATCTACCATTCTTCCAGAGTGCTCAATCAGGGTATGAGAGCGTAAATATTGTCATCCGCAGACAGATCCGTTTCGCTGTATCACAGCTCATCAGTACAGTTATATATATATATATATATATATATATATACATATATATATATATATATATATATTTAACTACTCGATATATAATTAAGACATTGTTAAAGGGCAAACACGCATCAAAATTTTTCATAACTGGTAGTAAAGTTTAATAACTGGTAGTAAAGTGAATGAACAGAGCGGACGCTGCCTCTCTGTTGTTTCTCTAATGAACTGAGCCAACGCTTTAGTTTTAGCTTAATGGTATTAGATACGTTTGTCTATCGTTCGGATTACACTCCACCACGTACTTTGGAAGAAGAGTTGAATTTTATCACTTCTTCCGTGTTTAAGGTTGTGTTTCTGGTTCCGTCAAAATGATTTTTTTCTCTTTCACTCCGATTGAGTCTTAGTGGCATTATCGCCTTGCTTCGGTTGAGTTAAATAAAAAAAGGTGAATTATCGATCAAGTTGTCTCTTTTCACTATAGCAGACGGAGTTACAAAGCCACGAGGTGTTCTTATTTGATTGTAGCCTTAGTCAACATATAATTAAGTCGCAACAGGAGTTGAATAAGAAAGAAGGATTAGCCGAGATATAATCGGCTTTTAAAGTTCATTGCTATCACACGGAACGGAAGGCGATGGGAGAAAAACTAGGTGATTGAAGATTTATCCAAGAAATGGAGGAGGAAGTATTACCAGTTAAAAGACAAGCATGCGTAGCTCTTTTGAACCTTTTTTTGCAATTGGTATTTTCATATTTATCTACCTGTCTATTAGCGAGTATACACACATACTTATTGGCTTGCCTAACTTTTAATCCCTTACTAATTTAATCTGAGTAAATGCCAAAAAAATAAATCAATCAAATAAATCAATCACGTTGCTCTCTCTCACTTCATATATATATATATATATATATATATATATAGAGAGAGAGAGAGAGAGAGAGAGAGAGGGAGAAAATATACATATAGACAGATTAATATGCAGATAGATATAGATATATACACATATAAATATATACATATAGAGAGAGAGATGGACATATTGATTGACAGTGATAGATAGATAGATAGATAGATAGATAGATAGATAGATAGATAGATAGATAGACAGATAAGAAAGAAAAAACAATCTATGAAAATGAACAGACTATGATAGATAGATAGATAGATAGATAGATAGATAGATAAGAAAGAAAAAACAATCTATGAAAATGAACAGACTATGATAGATAGATAGATAGATAGATAGATAGATAGATAGATAGATAGATAGATAGATAGATAGATAGATAGAGACAGGCAGATAGACAGTATACAAAAACAGAAAAGGTTTCTTTCGCTGACACCTAATTAATTCCAGAATTAAATAAGTTGGTTCGCTTTCCGCACTTGTAACTGAACTTCGGATTATAAATAAACTTTATCACTGCAAAAATACGGATACTGCACTTGTGCACTTAAATTGACATAACTTGGCAACTCCCGAAGCTAGGAATCTAAATGTGTCTTCATATTGAAGGAGTCAAAAAATGTCTTTACAATCTAGTGAATGACTAATGTATTCAACTGTTAAAGAAACATAAGCAGATACCAGTATTCTTATCCAATATTGGAGCTGATATTCCTACATAAGTATAGCAGACATAAATACGACTAATAAAGTCCCAGTCTTGATGGAGACTGGGTTTCGACTGGTTTCTCATTACTTTAGCCTAGTTCGGGTTAAGAATGATATTTATTTTGGAAATGAAGGTGTCTCACGTGCATTCACACCCTTCACTTGTAGTATCGCAAATAAAAAAAAATATTGTGTGACGATCTAATAAAAGCTGCTATTTTTACTCAAGATCAAACCTCAACTTTTTTTTTTCTTTTTTAATCATCTCACCCCAAGTAAGGCATTCCATGGGGCTACATAGGGGAAGGTAAAGAGAAGGAGTGGTTAGACATAGGGAATGTCAGGAGGAAGGTGACAGATGAGTAAGGATAGCGAGGATGAGGGTTGGGCAGATGGAAAGAGTGTTTGATAGAATGGGAGCAGGTTAGTGTGTTAGGAGGTGTCTATTGACCTTACATTTAAACTCCTTGAGATTGTAGCCGTCGGGGAAGCAATCGTTTGGAAGAGAATTCCACAGTCGGGAAGTGCGAGGAAAGAAACTGTTGGAGTAGAAGTTACGGCTGCATTTTATCGGTTGATCTCACAAATAGGTTTGTCTTGATCTTGTTTATTTTTTTTAAGGCATATCATTCTCATTGGATAATTTAAAGCCGACAATATTTTTAGAGTAGGTTCGTATGAATAGAGTATGTATTCTTTGTAAGAAATCAGTTTGTAGATCAGGTTTCTTTGGGATATTTTTAAAGAGGGTTTTTGTCAAGAATCTGGTTTCATTGATATGTTTTTTTTTTGTTTTACAGTGTATCAATCTCAATAGGTTATTTAATGCTAACAATATTTTTAGGATAGTTTGTATGAATAGAGTATTGTATTCTTTGTAAGAAATAAATTTTGTAGATTAGGTTTCTTTGGCATATTGTTGTAAACAGGGTTTTTTTCCAGAGTTTGGTTTTATGGATATGTTTTAGTTTATTTTATTTTACGGCCTATCAACCTCATTAGGTTAGTTAATGCCGGCAATATTTTTTGGGTAGGTTCGTACGAACAGAATATGTATTTATTGTAAGAAATCAATTTTTCGATCTGGTGTCATTGAGCTATTTTTAAGGAGAGCTTTTGTCGAGAATCAATTATATTTTTGGTAATATTTTTATTCCAAAAATGTTATGCTGATATTTTTGCTAAAAATATCAATTTTTATAATCTAATAGTGTTTTGACCTAGGTTTGAGAATTGAACCCATATCTACTACAATCCTGGTTAGGGCGGACCTGGGAACAGAACAACTACAATTAATAAATGGTTCCCCGCTCCTCAAATCTTACTCGGCAGAGGCCTTGCTACCGGATTTAGTTCATCGTCGTAAGAAGGACAGAAAAAGTAGAGATGAAATGACTTGATCAGACACCGTTTGATCTATCCGCATAAGATTTTTAAAAGTTATTTTGTTGAATATTATCTGAGCTGGTGTATAGTTCTGCGAAGAAGTGAATTTGTATGAAACAATAAAAAATGGAAACTGGCCAGCAAAAGAAAAATGGATATTGTTTTGATAAATATTTGATTGTTGTCAAAATTAAGAAAAATTCCCCATCTCAGGAAAATATTTGGTTGTTTTAAAACCAGCGTAGCCAAGTTCAGATTATGTTGGCCTTTTTTTTTTAAATCGAGAATCAACTTTTGTTTACAAATATGTCGATTTCTCAAAATTGGCCAAATAATTGAAACATTTGAAAACATTTAAAAATTTTAGATTTCAATGAATATTATCATTTTTTTTATAAGCGTTTCACTCCGAGCAAGTCATTTCACTGCCACTACTGCGCAGGGAGCTACATAGAGTGGAGAAAGGATGGTTAAATATAGGAAATGTCAGAGGGTGGGTGATAGGTGGGTAAGGATACCGAGAATGAGGGTTGGGTAGATGAGAGTGTTGGGAGAATAATTGAAAATTAGTGTGATAGGAGGTGTCTATTGATCCTACATTTAAACACCTGAAGATTGTAGCTGTCGGGAAAGCAGGCTTGTGGAAGGGAATTCCACAGGCGGGAAGCGCGAGAAAAGAAGCTGTTGGAGTAGAAGCCTGAATAGTTCCAAATGCATGAATTGCAAGTGAATAAAATTTTGACCTAGAATTTACGGCTACATTAGTTCATTTCAACAGTAATATGACCTAATCGCTAATCTTGTAGTAAGGTTAAATTCATAAAACCTAGATCCCAAAGAGGGAAGGCCATTAGAAAAATTACCATGAAAATATTTATAAAAAATATAAATAAAGTTATCGCTGCAGCTAGGAATATTTCGTTGTCTGATGTAATATTGTGAATCTACAAATTGATAAGGGTCTATTAACGTCAGGCTACCACTAACTACCACAAAACTGTTACAAAAGACCAACATGAATGACAGAGGTCTCAATCTACTGAAATTCATTTATATTACGAAAAGATTCTGAATATGCGGAGGCCATATAATTATTTTGGTAAATCGAAAATATTTCAGCAATAATGTCATTGGTTGGATCTCTGTGCAAAATTCAGCCAATCACATGGTTAACATCATCTGCCAGAAAAATTATGTCATATAATAACGATCCATTACCTGAAAGCTAATATGGCAGGTTACTTCTACGACTAATAATTCTGCCCTTTACAAGGTTAAAACTCACGTTACCATTGTAATGTTATCATTTCATATGGATACACACACATATTTAGCTATTTCCCCGGTGTGGAACGCAAACAAATGCTGCTAAAATACAATTCTTGCTCAATTATGTTATGACAACTGACATCGTATCAAACGTGTACATTGTTATTGACATTCCAGGTATTCGCTGCTCATACCGAAGGATCGACGTTGGTGCTGACACAATCTCATCATTATTATTTATTACGCTGCAAAAATTGTACACCATTAGACAAACTAATCAGATACGCTTACACGGTAAACATATTATGGGACTCGAGATTTCGATAAAAAGACAGGGACCTAATCCGAGTTATTGTAAGAACTCTATTTTGAGACATAACCCATCTGCTTATAACGTGAAGGAAGTTAGCTGGCTTATGTCGCTTAGCGTCCAGATATGCAATAAAATACAGGTGAGAGTGCAACAACTTTTGTCAAGGCAAGATAATTACATAACAATATATCTAACTTTACTAAAAATAACATATAACATTTAATTGAGCAGGAATTAAAAGATAGTCGAATCACACTTGTCATCACATTTATATCAGTCAGTTAAATGTCATACAGAATACAAGCTTTCAAAAGAGACATGATTGACTAAACATAAGATTTTCTCACAGTAGATTGCCATTATATTCTACAGTAGACTATTTATCAATCAGGGCTATAAAACCTAATCTGTTCTGTTATTTGACCCATAGCTGGAGAGAGGAGACTAATACCTCTTCCAAGGGTATTTGTGCGTAAGTGAATGCAACGAATTCGACTGGAATTCGACTATCTGATTCCTCGTTCCGAGTCGATATCCACTGCACCACGACGCATCTTTTATACACTGAACCAAAATTCACACATTGATAGTGCCGAGATTGTAGATACTGTGGAATTTATTTATTTTTAATCATAGAAGCCACTAAGAACCAAGGGGTTAATGAGCGTGAATGAACAAAGAGGAGAAACAGAGAAACATTAGAGAACTATAAGAATAGAAGAATAATCAAGATGACAGTGCTTACTAGTACTTGTTGTAGCATTCACCTGGGCGGATTGAATCCGGCTTCTTCCCCAGAAGTTTCATAGTATTTTTGGTCTCCATAAGCGGTCCACAGCCGCATACACTACAGAGATTTTCTGTCAGTAGGTTGCCAATTTTTGCTGCAGTAGACTCTTTGCCAACCTAGGCTCTAGAATCCAGTCTGTCCTGCTATTTACTCATAGTTGGTGGAGAGGAGAAGATGTGTTTTCTTATCATCCACAAGGATGTTATCACGTAAGTGAATGCAATGGATTCGCTTATAATTCGAACTCGGCTTCAATCCGAGCCGCTAACCATTACTCCACTCTGCCACCCAATCAGGAATCAAGAAAGATTCTAGATAGCGATTGATATTGAATTTAAATTTTTCAAAGTTAATGTTAGCTCGAATTCATAGAGCCTGAAATGAGTTTTACAAACAATAAGGGAGAGAAATGAAAACTTACCGCTACATTTCGGTAATTCAACTGTGGATTGATGAGAACTTGCCGTAAATCTAGTTCCGCACTTAAAATTCATAAATCATAGTCACTATAGTACATTTCTTATCTAAACAGTTACCATAAAACTATTTATAGAAAAGTCATAAGGAAGCTACATTTCGGTGGCGTAAGAGTAATTTAAACTAAGCCGCCAGATCAGAACCAGTAATACTGCTGATTAATCTATTATGGATTTGATCAATAATCTCTAAATGTACATAAAAATCACCGGTACAGATGTGGCAGCAATATTCAAAGCATAACCAAATGGTAGGCATATAAATAATTCGAGATAGATCTTGGAGAGAAATGTTGTCTATCACCACGCCATCTTAGCAGCAGACTTAGCAATAGTTTCAATAATCTTTACACTTGATGTCAACCACAGAAACAAAACTGAAAAGGGTTTACGGCCTATCACGTTGAATACACCGATTCTCGCTCGATCACCAAAGTTAAGCAACATCAAGCATGGTCAGTACTTAGATGGGTGACCGCTTGGGAATACCAGGTGCTGTAAGCGTTTAGTGACGAATGTACGTTGTGGTGCGGTGGATATCGGCTCGGAAAGAGAAATCGGTGAGCCGAGTTCGAATTCCAGTTGAATACCCTGCATTTACTTAAGCACTGGTACCCCTGGGAAAGGTATTAATCCATCCCTTCCCTCCAGTTATGGGTTAAATAACAAAGGTATTCCCAATGAATCTTGATACTCGAAAATGAAAATGTTGTAAAAATAAAATAACCTTACCCAAAAATAATTGGTTCAACGCAACTAATCTCGTTTTAGCGTCGATATCCGACGTACCGACCCTCTGTGGTGCAATGTTGTATAACACCACATAAACGTTGAAAAGTGATATTAATAATGGTAATTTTTATTAGTTCATTTGTCTATGGCCTGTTATCATTTTTCACACACAAAAAAACAAACAACAAAAGGAAGAATTTTAAAAAAGGAACAAACAAATCCGAAAAAGAATTTAAGACACTAGGATTTTATTTTCGCAGTCAAGTTGGAGAAATGACGTGGAATTCCGCGGTATAATACTCCAACACAACAACACGCATCGACCTTGACAGCCAGGCTGGTCTCTCTCTTTGGTCTCGTCTGCTGCGTCAAAGCGAGTTGTGTACGGACTCACTTAAAACGAAGATATATTTATATTGAACTGATCTGTTTTCTAACAATAGTCATAAAACCTTTGAATCTGATACATGTAATTTAAACTTGTGAGCTTTGGTACTGGAATCATATTTATTTGTTGTCTAAATAAAACTACAGTCTTTTTGGCCTTGCTGTCTTATCACACACATCTGTATACATACGCGCATAATTGCACACACTTATGTGCAACGATGGACACACACACACACACACACACACACACACACACACACACACACACACACACACACACACTAGCATAATGTAAATATCAATGTTTTAAAAATTTAACAAATTGACCTTTGAATCTGAAACATGTAATTTAAACTTGGTGAATTGAATCATATTTGTTGTCTAAATAAAACTACAGCCTTTTTTTTTTACCTTGCTGTCTTCTTATCACACACATATGTATACATACACGGATACATACACACACCCATGAGCAGCTGCACTGTGCCACAAATTGTCCTCATCTTTTTGCCATTTTTACGACGTTTCGGCCGTTGTACATTCCTGCATTCTTCAAGTGCTAGAATTTTCTAACTGAACCCTTTATTAAAATCACTGGGTTATATCATTCGTAATTCCTTGCGTAGTAATGTCTCGATTGGATGTCATGAGTTATCTTCCCTCTAAACCTGCATTTGTTATTTGTTCACCATTGCTGTAGCTTGGGTCAACTCACTGGGTCAAGTCAAAGGAATTAACCAACGTCCATATATACTGGATCATGTGCCCTTAAGGACAAGAAAACAGAATTTTTGGGACTTATAACCGCTAAGGTTCAGTAACAAATTTTTACCGTAGTTCATATTGCAATTTTTTATGTCAATGTTTTTTTCTTGTCCTTTTTATGGTAATGGTTTTCTCGCCTACTTGAAGAAGGCCGGAACGTACAACAGCCGAAGCGTCGTACAAATGGCAACAAAGATGAGGACAATAGTCCGAATAATGTAAATACTGTAAATACTACCTCATCTCAGAAATATAGACAAATGATATATTCCTATTTGAGCTACGTTTTCTTCTTTTTTTTTTCTACCAGTACAGCAAGACAACAGCATGCCGTTTCAAATTTCCGGGAAATTTCTAGTCGCTATGCCAGTGACGTTTAAAATTTAAACGAATGCTAAATAAGCATTTATTATTAATTTTTTAAGCGGCATTAAGATGTGTCACAAGACCAAAAATATGGGGTACTTTGTAAGGATCAAACTCATTACTCAGTTGTAAGAGGTTCTAGCGAGACAAGCTTACTAATCATTTCGACTTGGCGAGGTACCCAAAAACGAGCAGTTATTATGTTAATTTTCAATTTCCACGAAAAAAGGACCTTTTTTTTTTCTAAGCATAGCTTACATATGGTGCAAGACCGAAACCATGAGATCACACAGCTGGCTCGAAATTATTACTCAGTCGTAATTGTTCTAGCGATCCAAGCTTGCTAGACAGTACCCCACATCGAGCTTGGATGTGGCACAAGGCCATCTGTATGGGGTACCCTGTTGGAACTGAATTTAATTCTCAGTTGTAATAGGTTCTAGCGAGACAAGGTTGCTAACAATTACATCTTATCGAGGTATAAAAAAACATTTACTATGTCAATTTCTTATAGCGAATAATTTATGCAATCCCTTCCCTCAAATTCTTATCGATTCAATATTCTACAAATTGCCCAGATGCTTAAAACTATTTCAGCGTTCTTCAGATCTGTCTGAATAATTTTAAGATTAATTTTAGATTGACTGGCGTTTCCATTAGGATTGTAGTCATCTAACTCCTTGTTGAAATCTTCTTTGAACGACTCAATCGTCTAAGCATTAGTACAGTACCAATTATCTTCTAATTATGGACACAATTTAATACTGGCATAAAAACGAGAAGTGTCTGATAATTCCGCGTATATATAAATCTTAATCAGTTTTACATATTTATAAGTCTAGTATTTGTCCTTGTTCTGAATACTACTGTCACATCGTTTTTGTTGTTTCTGCTTTTTATTTAGTGATTCTTGATAAAATTCGAAGAAGAATCTGTAGTACTATTGCAGCTTCTCCATGGATTTTCTATAAGTAGCTTCATGGTAATTCTTCGGGTAATCTATAATCTATTAGCAGTATAGCCCGGCGTTGCTCGGGTGTAATGAAAGCTTTAAAGGTAATTCATGGTCCTGATGCTCAGGCTCTTTGGACGTTGGCACAAAAGACTAAAAAGCAATAGTTGTTTCCAGTTAAAGCGAAACCGTAGACTGAAAGAAAAATGAATGGATGTAAGTCAAATTTGGATTTCCTGGTATTGATAACAAATAAGTAAACTGAATTTTGAAGGCTAAATAAGTCATCTAAGTAAATGGTATATGGCTGAGACTAAGAACTACAATTATAACTACTGAGAGCCAAACCCAAAGCAAAATCTAAAATAAAAGGGCTGAAAAAAAATGCAGACATACAGGCAGATAAACGGACACACACACAAACATCTTGCCTTTATATATATATATATATATATATATATATATATATATATATTATCGATTTTCTGCACTACTGTAAGAACTGCAACCTTGAAACTTCTGAATATCGTTTCTTATGTCTTTTTTCTACGAGTGTATGATTAAAATCGGACCACTTCTTCTATAACCCGATTTTTTCGATTTTCGCTATTTATCGGGGGTACCTCGATATAAAACCTAGCTAAGAATACTTGCAGACGCTTATAGTACAACTGTGTAAATTTTCAAGAAAATTGGTTCAGCCGTTTTGGAGTCTATAGATAACGGACACACACACACACAGTTCCATTTATAAATAATTTTAAATAGTCGTTTTTTATCCTCCACCCTCCACAGCCTTAATGTACACAGGGGGGGAGTCAGGACTTCATAGAGATTCTATGTGTTTTGGTGGTTATAGAAAGAATGCTAAGTAAGAATATGTTGCTTTGGCAGAAGAAATGTAATTTGTTTAAGTCAGTTTTTGTGATTAGCTAAGTTTAAGTTAAAACAGATTGAAGACTAGCCCTCCTCATTCCCCTTTTTGGCCTTGTGACACATTTTTGCATTTTTCTATATTTAACATCACTTTCTTCTATGGTAACTAGACTTTATGAATCTAAACTCAGTACTGAATTGGTGGCAAGGTCTCAGATGTTTACATTTGAAGAGGTTAGATATAATCGTAATTATTATACTCACAATTTGTTTTATTTTTAACTTATCACTCGCAGAACATTCTTCCAGCCTCTTTCTTCTCAGCCCACTTTAACATTCAAAAATTTAAGTACAATATCAATCCTTATCGTCTGTCTACTTAATTCTTGTTCTTTTAATGTTATTTCCACTTCATGACGTTCATTCTTCATTTTCGTTAACACTCAGTGATCCCTTTCACCTTACTGCCTTGTTTGGGTCTATAAGAGTTTTCTGAAGAGTTTCAATTTCAGGTTATGTCTACACTATGGTCTTGGTCATAATTTGAAAACTGAATGAAATATAAATGCGTTACTTACATACATTGATTTATTGATTGATCAACCATAATCAAGTTATGTAAATCCAAAAGAATTTTTAGATTGTAAGATTTTTTTCTAATAATAATGATTTAGTGATACATGTCTTACAAATTAACCTATAGCTGTCTGAGAAGAGGTGGATTCGTAATTTTTCCAAGAGAATTTAAATGCAAGTGAATATAAATAACACAATGAATATTGGAACTTGGCTCTCCAATTAAGAATTCCGAGCCATTATCCACTGCACAAATCACATATGCAAGCTTACATCACTTGTTATTTCCAAGCGATCACTTACTAACAATGCTCGACGATGGTTAACTTTGATGCATGGACGGATCCTGTATTTTAACGTGGTGTGGCCGTAAGCCAACTGATTTTTTTTTTAACTTGGTGTTGTAAATTACAACGCTCAAATTCCATGAGAATGATGCATTGTTTTACTATTTTCATTTGCGAACTTATTGCCAAAATAATCTTGGCAGTGGCGAGTACATATGCAAATTTCTTTCTTCCGCTGTAAAAAATAATTATTAAGATGAATTATCTTTTAATTACTGTCAATTCAGATATAAATTGATTTATAAATGTTAGACAGATTAAGCGTTATCAAATCGAATTAGAAAAGATTCATTGTAAAAATATGAAAGATAAGGGATAGAACGAATAATTTTACGTACAAGTTTACACATATACAAAGTGCAGTGAGTAAATTGTCGCCATTTTATATTTTTAATTTCAGGCATGCGCGTTGTTTTTTTGTTTGTTTTTTTTTATTTTGTTGACAGCACTATATAGTAGGGTCAGTTGGATAATTTTTTATTAAATTGGTTCTAAGAGTTTGCTATTTTTTTAAAATGTTATCGTTGCCTAGCAAAGTTTTATGTCTACACAAGTTAAAATCGTCGCTGATGGTGGATGTTTTTATGTTAACTTCATTGTAACCTCTCTGAAGATGGCCCATGTAATCCGAAAAGTATAGAACCAGCTTAATAAAAAAATTATCCAAATCTTAGAGAAGTTTTGTCTTCATTTTGACCTGAAATTAAAGCCAAAATACGATGTTTAGAACACCTCATGATTAAACATACTAGACATTCTTAAATGAGATCATTACAATATATATTAAATAAGACCATTTATATATATCTTAAAAAGGGTCATTAATATATATATATATATATATATATATATATATATATATATAATTTATAACATAATTATGTTATAAGAAAAAGAAAACGTTTCATTGGTGTATAACTTTTATGTTAATCTAATTTAATATTATTTTTGTAGATCGCACATACTTCTTAAGTGTAAGTAATTTGATTTCTTTCATATTTTTTCAAAACTAAACAGGAATAGTCATCACTTGTTTCTAACTACTTTATTTCTCCCCCCACCCCCACTGTTCGCTGTTTTTCAAACATCCCATTATTTTCGCCACCCTTTGGATCTTTCCAGTGACCCATAGTGATGAGACCGCCCACTTTGAAAATTCTAGATCTAATCGCTACGCCATCTCTTTATTGTGTTTAAGCTACGGATATGCCCACTTAGTCCAAAAGAAGCTTGAAGATCGCTCGACCATGACCATATATTGAGCTCAGCAAACGACATATTTATAATATCTCGAATGTTTCAAAATTTCCGTCTGAACAATTCTCCTTGTAATGCTAATTGAAAACCTTCAGAAAAATTGATATATCTCAGCAATTAATCGTCCCTTGCTAATTTAAGCATTTTATTATTCGTAATAGTTATTTTTTTTTCTGAGTATGTATGTTTTCTAGTAATCAACTAATCCCTTTTGTAAACTCCATCTCAGACATATATTATGTGTGTGACTATATTTCTGAAATGAGGTAGTACTTACATGATTTACATTGTTCGGGTAGTTGTATTCATCTTTATTGCCATGTTTACGACATTTCGGCCATTGTAAGATTCGGTCTTCTTCAGGTGCTAGGAATTTCTAGCCAAACCCTTTATTTAAGTGATTGGTGTAGATCATTTTTATTCCTTGTTGGAGATTACTATATTGCATCGGAAAGTGGCATAGAATGTGAATGATATACCCTAGTTATCGAAATAAAGGGTTCGAAATTCGTAGCACCTGAAGACGGCCGGAGAGGTCGAAACGTCTTTAAAATGACAATAAAGATAACTATAACAGTTCGAACAATGTAGATCGTGTACGTATATGTTCATTCAACACGCTCAGGGCTTACTGTCTTTTATAGCATGATTATACTGAACACAACTTACAATTTATGTGAGAGAGTGTATCATATAACATAGTCAATATCTTGAACAAGGCCATTACATTCAAACTTTCGGTTACGATGACTTGTGACTTCGTGCATCACAATCAAGGACGAACATTTCCATCTACACTACTCAACTCAAAAGACTTGGGTCAATTCGAGTTATGGTTTTCATACATTTTCTAAAGGTGCTACATACTGAGAATTACCTTCCCAAGCTGCTAAGATAAAAAGTCCCCAGCATAATAAAACGAAGACGATAAGGCGCGAACATGGTTCTCAGAGACGGAAAGCAAAATTTCTTACGATTCGGCCGATTTTGTATATTGCGATCGTTAAATTTTCCTTCAAGGTACGATTTGGCCGCCTGTGAGGATTACCGCGGTAGATAAAAAACAAAACAGCCTGATTACTGCAATAAACTTTATCTGTGTTATACATATAAATATTGTAATAGTTCCACCACAAGCAAGGCGGTACCGCCACTGATACGCAGGGGGGCTACAGAAGAGAATAAAAGGTTAGGCAGGAGGAGAGTGAAGAGAAAGACGTACCAGTTACAGTGCGTGGCAGAAAAAGGGCGATAGGTGGATGGGAACACAGGTGTGAAGACAGTTGCAAAGGTAGAGAAAAAGGAAAAGAAGCATATACACGGTGTGATGTAGAAAGGACTGGAGTTAAGTAGATAAGAGATGGGAATTGACATTGCATTTAAATTACTGGAGGTTGTAGCCGTCAGGAAAGCCAGTATATGGAAGGGGGTTCCACAGGCGAGAAGTTACTGGAGCAGAATTGTCGCCTGCATTTGGTTGATTTGAAATGTAAATGGGTAGGACCTTGTTGCCAGTCTGGTTGCAAGAGTAAATTCTTGTGGAGATGGCATCAGTGACCTAAGCTCGTCGGAGTAGAAGCCATTAAAGTATTTGTAGAAGAGACGTAGGGAAGCTATATCTCATCGGTGAGAAAGTTGTTGGAGTTAAGCTGCTAAGTCGGGACCAATTACATAACAGCTTCTCTTTGGAGCCTGTCGAAAAGACTTAGATGAACAGCAGGAACGCCTGACCAGCTATGACAATAGTATTATATACTGTTAGGGCGCCGCTCCTATTTGACTACAAATGGACTGTTCCCATTGCTATATATAGCAATGGTGGATTCTCTACAGGAGAGTCGAACCGAGTCACTAGACTGACGACTCTACGACACTGTCAGCCCTCTGCCTTCGCGTAGAGGGCGATCTCTGCTTCCGCCGAAGGGTAGAACCACGACTGGGGAAAAATAGACAGATATTTTTTGGCCCGGCTATATGGCCAGGAATACCCACTATAAAATGACCATGTGTCACGTCCAGCCTACGTGGGAAGGCAAGTAAATACAGTCGTACAGAGTCGCTGGACGACTCTACGACACTGTCAGCCCTTTGCCTTCGGGCGGGGGGGCGCTCTCTGCTTCCGAGCAGAGAGTAGTAACCCAGTCGTGGTTCCGCCGAAGGGTAGAGACACGACTGGGCAAAAATAGACAGATATTTTTTGGCTGGGCCATATAGCCCGGAAATCCCAGTTCAAACTGACCATGTGTCACATGTTGCCCTTACTGGGAGGGACAACTCAATAAAGTCGTAGAGAGTCACTTGAGAGTCTCTAATGAGTTACTGAAGAGTCAGTGCGAGTCCGTGAAGAGTTAGTCACACTTCCGGTGGCGTACCGGAAGTAATCACGTATACACACGTCTTACGACGGATTAGACTCTTGTATCTTTCTATTGTAAATATTGCTAATCACTTCTGTACATACTAACCGTCTTTCCGCGGAATACAACTTATATTCTGATTCTGTTGTTGAGTTATTCATTTATACTTGGCGACATAACATATATATATATATATATATATATATATATATATATATATATATATAGTTCTTCGGCTATGAATTGAACGCCCTTGCGTATGGGTGTTTTTTCACATTGTGTACATGACACGCTAAAATCTACCTTCCTCCGATAGCTTAGAAGTAGAATCTCTGACTGATTTCAAATAGGTTGGGTTTTTATCTCGGTTGGAAGCAATCCGATACAACAAAACAAAACTATGCGGATGACTATTAACGCTCTATATGACTAAAATGACAGAGATAAAAGCAGAATTGTATTTAGCTTTAGCCGACGCCTTTCGTTCACTAACGGACATTATCAAAGAAATATACGAAATGAATTTTTTGAAATAAAGAATCTATAAACGAAAACAAAATGTTTTCGTATACTAGACAATAATGAAACGCTTTTAAATATCCATTATGTCAACTGGAAAATATTAGATAATCTATTATGTCATTTTGCATACTGAAATATGTTTTTCATATGACGTATATTGCTTGAATTGTTATGGCATACGACGTTGAAATGTGGGATTTGAACGTATCCTTTTTACTTTTTTAAAACGTTTGTTGTATACGTTGGCCTGAAAAAGTAGTGGTTCTATTAGGAAAGGTGACATTAGGAAAAATCCGGAACGCAGATTAATAATTTGATATTATTTGATAGCGGCACTTTCGAAGATTTTCCTTCTGAGTAAATGATTATTTTCACTTTTAATGAGTATAGCATTTTTAGGCCAAAATTGTGGCCGAATTTATTTCTGTGCATGACCGTTGCATTTGTTAAATTATAAATGAGGTCCCTTTTGTGTTCATCCATTTTTGTTTATTTATTTCTGTTCGGTTTTTGTAAATGTCTGGGAAAGAAAAAATCTAGCCAAAGAATGAATGGAAGTATTTGTAATTAATTCAGCTTTAACTTGTTCTTCGTGTGTAAAAAAAGAAAAAAGAAAAGAAAAAAAAAGAAAGGAATGGAAACCACCCAAATACTGCGTTCAAAACGATTATTCATAATCGCAGTTGAGAAGTTTTGACAGTATTCTACTATATGTATTCGTGGAGCGTAAACGAACCCACACATGCCACACGGTACATTTTACGCTTTGCTTTTCGTTAGACAATACGCAGGATTCTTTTCTTCATTTCATATTAAACAGTGTGTTTCGTTCGCTTTGATAAAAACTATATTATGCAACCATTTTAAAATTGTAGGCGTTTTCATTTGCGCTCTGGTCGGCTTACATTGACCTTATTTCTTCAATCATTCAGAGTTTTTCTAGCGTAAAAAGGCAACTCGGTGTAATATTTTCCGGTTTATTTCAGTTGTGTTCATTTAGGTAAAATGAACGCTTGTATTTAACCAGATAAAAAATGTTAAAATCCCTAAAGTCAGGTAGATTTTTAATCGACGTCTAGTTGAATACCTTTCGATATTGTCAAGTGATAAAACAAAATCATTTTTTGATACTAACTCTGAAAAATAATTGAGTATTTGAACATATATTATATATTTTCATGTTCATTGTTATCAGTGGTGTCCTTTTTTGTATCTCGCCTTTATGAATTTAAGGGCAACGCTATATTGTCAGTTAGATGTAACCATAAGTTCTATGCTAATAATTTCTTCTCTTGCACTTCTCCTTTGTGAAAATCGTTCCAGTCAAATTTTATGTTCAAATTTTTTCATGCTATGTCAGTTCTTCACTTTTATCTTCTTAATAACTCTTTTTTTTATTGTTGTCTCTTCTTTCTATTTTAATCATATCACCTCATGCGAAGAAGTAAAGCCAATGAGACACCAGAGGTTATTGAGTGTGAAAGAACAAGTAAAAAGTAAAAACATTTTGGGATTTAGAAATATAGACGATTGACATTGCATTTAAATTTTTGAGAATCAAAACTGCCTATAAAAGCATAAAGCCGGAACAGAGTTCTATATGCGAAAAGTCCGAAGACGAACTATTAGCATCGAGCTTCCAAATTATATCTAGTCAATTCAACTGTGAACTGATGAGATTTTGTCGCAAATATAGTACTACAGTTAAATTCATAAAGTATAGGTACCATAGCGAAAAGTTAATCTAAACAATTACCATAGAAATATTTATAGAAAAAGCACAGAGAAATTATATTACAGTGACGGAAAAGTGGTTGAAACCGAGATTCTAGGTCAGGTCCAATAATATTGCTGCTTCCTTGGATTTTGTCAAGAACCTCTAAATACAGGACACTGAATCAGATATAGCACCAATATTTTCAGATTGGACTTCTGGTCTCATTGAATTTATTTTCAGGAATTTGATGCTTCTAACTGTAGTGTCATCAGCTGTGATATTCTTTCTAAGTTATATTCGAACTGAATCTATACAGTTCTTCAAATAGCTCTCTCTTTCACCTATTTTTTCTACACAGCTACCAATAACAACCTATGTTTTTCTTCTACTTCTTTTTTTCTTCTCCCCATTGACCGCTTTTTATTGTTGCAATAGGAGGTGAGTATATCAGAGTTTCACTTGGTGGGTGCACGAGCGTAGCGTAACTAATATTTTAACTAGACCCTCTGCTAGTTATATATAAAACTGTTTTCGGATAATCTAACAATCGGTTCACTAAGCCATTAAAATGTTAAAAAGTCGGTTCTCGCAAAACGGTGCGAACCGGTAGGAGGCCACCACTGTCTATATCTATTCCGAGAGGCTGATTGTCACTAACGAGTACAGCCATTTTAGATCCTGAGTTATTTGGTCATTTCACTGAGGTAAGTTTGTGTCACTAGAATGACAAAATAGTACCATGTATTGTCGTATCTAAAAATGTCTTAAATAGGACCATTAAAATATATCTTAAATAAGACCATTAAAATATATCTTAAATGAGATCATTACAATATATATTAAATAAGACCATTTATATATATCTTAAAAAGGATCATTAAAATATATTTTAAATAAGACCATTAAAATATATCTTAAATAAGACCATTAAAATATATCTTAGATAAGACCATTAAAATATATCTTAAATAGGACCATTAAAATATATCTTAAATAGGACCATTAAGATATGTCTTAAATGAGATCATTAAAATATATCTGAAGACCATTAAAATATATCTGAAACCCATTAAAATATATCTTAAGACCATTAAAATATATCTTAAATAAGACATTAAAATATATCTTAAATAAGATTAAAATATATCTTAAATAAGACATTAAAATATATCTTAAATAAGACCATTAAGATATGTCTTAAATGAGATCATTAAAATATATCTTAAGACCATTAAAATATATCTTAAGACCATTAAAATATATCTTAAGACTATTAAAATATATCTTAAATAAGACATTAAAATATATCTTAAATAAGATTAAACTATATCTTAAATAAGTCATTAAAATATATCTTAAATAAGACATTAAAATATATGATAAATAAGACCATTGAAATATATCTTAAATAAGACCATTAAGAACATACCCATATTTCATCACCCGTTTATATACATACAGCAAATAATAAATGTAAAAATAATCCTTCGTTAAAGGTAGTTCTGAAGCCAGTTCATCTATGCCAGTCTGAGTTTTTCTACTTGGAATGTCTTTTGGCTGTAAAGTTCGGATGCAGAGTAAAAAATGAAAGGAAAATCAAGATAATTGCCAACAAGAAATGATAGAAAAGCAACAGATATCAGTCTTTGTTGGACTATTTAATGTTGAACATCACTTTTGTTATACAGATAAACATTGGTTGGGTGCATACTTAATACTATAGGTAAAATTTTGTCACAATTTAGATTTGACTCTGGAAATAAACGTTGGTAGAATTTCTACTTGTGTGTATACGTAAAAGAATTCCGTTTATAGTTGAGTCTGCAGGTATATATTGGTATTTTTTATTCTAGGATATATAGATAAATATTTATAGTGTCTATATATACAAGTATAAAATCTATAGGCAACATTTGCTGTGTTTATATGGAATTCATAGGTAAAATTTGGTCGGTTGTATACTTGAAAATTCGTCACCTTGGATCCTTGTACACATCTATTATCTCAACCATGTCTATATCAAGTTGAATCACCGGTTCCTATACTATCACCGAAGTTAAGCTTCCTCGGGTATGGTCAGTACCTAAATGAGTGGACGCTTGGTAATACCAGGGGCTGTATGCTTGGATGTACAAGTGGTGTAATGAGTAACGACCGAAAATTGGAAATTACAGAATCGAGTTTTAATTCCAGCCTGTTTCGTTATATTCACTTACGTGCAAATGTCCTTGGGAAAAGTAAGAATTCACCTATTTTTATATTCTTCAGATATAGTTGAATTAGTAGAACTTGGATAAGTAAATCATTATTATTGTCAAACTAATTTTTACTATCTAATAATTGTCTGGATTCAAATAACCTGTAATGGTTTGATAAAAAAATAAAATTTATCTATGAATATTTATTTTGATAACTAATTATTATAAACTTTATAAAATAAAATAAAAATTGGATGGATATCTGCAACTTTGCTTGGAGCATACTAATCTCAGAAAGACGAAGAGTTCTGGAATAATATAATGTTGAATTGTGGTAGAAGACAACAATAGAATACGTTGAATATACTGTTCAATAAATCAATGACGATATGAAATTTATCTTACATTTTTGACTTACAAAATAGAACTAACTTTTTACTTCAACCATTATGTTGTTCAATAAGTTTCTTTTGAAAATAAATAAAACTGTCATTTATTCCCTTTTTTAAAACCAAAGAACTTTCTACGTTACTCAGTATGTGCGTCTATGAATTTAATATAAATATCTTTTTTGTTGTTTAACTGAAAAAAATGTTTTTATTTTGTCCAATGCATTTGAAACCTTCAACAGAAATGATAGCAGTAATTTGGTAAAACTAAAAACCTATCAGTAGGTCTAATTAATTATATTTAAAAAAGCTAAAAACAATAAAATAAAAGTCATTAAAAGATGGTTTAGATAGCATAAAATACCTTCCAGAATATCAGCAGCGTATTAAGGATAAAAAATGTAAAAAACACAGATAACGAGTGCTAAAATATTGTGTAATATCTCTTACGCTGTAGTTCATTATTGCACTGATAGTTGAAAAGACAAAACTTCGAATTCGGGAATAGTTCGTGAGTAACTCTCAACACATTAAAATAACGGGTGCATATGGATTGATACTCAACACAGAGAAGAAATCAGTAGTAATTTTGAAGAGTACAATCAATAAGAGTAACAGCTTCACCATGGACGGAAAATCATTAGTGGATGTATACACTTTCCAATACATGGAAGCAAAAGGAATGCACAAATCGCCACAGCCATAGCAGCGATTACCAGATTAGAAAGAATATAGAAGAGCAGCATCAGATTCTAGGCCAAATTAAAACTGTACATATCACTTTATTAGCAAAAATAAGTGAAACTTATCATAAAAAATAATTGGAACTTTGTCAGCAAAAATTAGTTGAACTTTATCAGCAAAAAGATAGTTACTTTATCAACAAAAATATGTGATCCTTTATCAGTAAAAAATAGTAGATCATTATCAGCAAATATCTTTATTATCTCGCAAAACATTTGACAATCTCAAAAATATTTCCTGGCTTGAAATAGCCTGCAAAGTATTGATAAGCCATAAAAGCTAAATCAATAATAACTTATCAATCATATCTGCTTTAGATATAATTTCATTTTATGCTACTAATCACAGGATGTGAATTGCGGCATAATTGCTATCGATCCGAAATGTGAAATTAGTAGAGTCGCGTTCCGAATCTAGTTGAATTCGTCACATTCACTAACGAGAAATTACCCTTGGGAAACACCTGAATCCATCTGCTTTTCCTCCAGCTATAGGTTAAATAGCATGGTATATTAGGGTTCTGTATCCTCGGCTGTCAACCAGTTTACCGTAGAAAGAAAGGGCAACTTACTGCAGGCAAATCTTCTGTCTAGTCAGTCATGGTTCAAAAGCATGATATGATCTCCCAAGTGTGTATTACATATGGCAATTAAATGAGTGAATCTTAGCTGAGATGGCAGCTATAACAGGCAGCAAGACCTAACTGTACTTTGGAGACGGTTCCATCTTTATTCCCAGTCACATCTCACCACAATTCCAACTATAGAATTGCTAGCTGCCGGTTCAAGACCTCCATTTTCTTCCAATAAATATGTGTATAATTCTACGTTTGAATGTGCATTGTGGTGCAATGGATATCAGCTCGGAATGAGAAATCAGAGAACCATGTTCGAATTCAATTCGAATTCGTTTCACACTATTAGGAAATGTATTAATCCATCTTTTCTTTCTCCGGCTATGTGTCGAATAGCAGAACAGATTGTGTTCTATAGCCTTGGTTAGCAAACAGTCTTCCACAGAAATTAATGGCAACCTACTGCGATAAAAAACTTCTGTCTAGTCAGTCATGTCTTATGCTCGTTCAAGTATGTTTACCAATGGCAATTAACTGGCCAGCTGAGAATTCCAAGTGAGCAAGCTTAGAGTTAGTTTTATGTAAGTTTATAGAATTACTTCTACATGCAAGTACATACTTATATGCATATCGCCATGTACGCACGTACACCCACATATACGCACATACTTATACATTATTACCGCACGTGAAACCTCTTTTTCCCGCGCTTCTTTCATAAAGATATAAGCTGATGTTTACACGTGTTTAGAGTAGTTGGAAACTGCTTTTTGGAGATAACAGTCCGAATGCCGTTAGTTCCTTTCCAACTCACATACTGTGTTGATGGCGTTCAGCAATTAGTTACACCAAAAATATTTCTCTCTCTCTCTTACAAGCATACTTCACAACATATATAGTTATATTCAACTACTGATTTGTACGAACATCATATTTCCTTTTTTTCAGAAACTCTTCTAGTATGAATATTCATACATTTTGCTCAACATATATGAGAGAACTTTCTCCACTAAATCTTGCATGCACAAAATAATCAATCCTGTAACTATGTTTAATATTGTTATTATTCATGTTACATTATTCTCCGTGTTATTTTTATTATTAATGTGTTGGATTGGACAACCAGTCTAATTTATAATGGTGACTCTACTTTCAAATTACTACTACGTTGTCCGAACCAAACCAAATTCATCTAATATAATTTCCACTAATTAACCCGTAGCTAGAGGGAGAATACGTAGATTCATCCGACACTGAATTTGCCTATAGTCGTAATAATATTCTATAATATACCAATTGAGACTAACTTATCTCGAGTCTCGTAAATAAAAATTGTCGATGTCACAAAAACTTTGCACCCAACCCGAGCCGCTGCTTTATATTGATGTCACTTCTTTTGTCTTTAGGTGTTCATTTTGGAATTGACCGTCCTAAAGTAGCGTTTGACAGCAATTTAAAGAAAGTATGTTTATTTACTTAAGGTGATACGTTAGACCAATCGAATTAAAACTCGGTATCAAATTCAGTGTTAAAATCACCTGCTCGATCTGACCGTGTTGTCGATATTAGGAAGAAGTTGGCCTTTAGGTGTGTGCTTGTTTGGCAGGTCAACCTCTTCCTGATATCTACAAGGCGGCCAAATCGAGCAGGTGATTTTAATGCGTAAACGACAATGAATCTAAATCAATTCTTCTTTATGATTACAACCTCCAAGCAGTTTTAAATGGTGGTTTACTTGTCAAAGAAAAATCTATTGGCTGAGAATACGAACAAATACCATTGGGAAAAGTATTTAGTTTGAGTCTCTTCATAAGCACTGGCAATGTGATGGATCTTTTTGCATACAACATATATTCAATAACAGCATCCCAAATTTCTAGAAATCGTTTCTATGAAAGCAGGTAATCATCATGGGGGAGGGGTCTATTTTGCTTAATTTGTTTTTAAACTGAGAATGGAAAAAATAAATTTATAGTACAAAATGAGTAAATCCATTTTGATAATTTAATAGAAAACATTTGTTTATTAAGATATTTTCAAACTGAAATTCTGTTCTCATCAAATTTATATTCTGAAGTATGATGCTTTTTAACTCTAATGTCGTCAGTTGGTTTATGGATTCTTAACCAAATTTGAACTAAATTACAGGATTCCTTAAGATTCAATGGAAGAACTATCAAATTTATGACTAGGAAATTTGTCACATTTTTAAATTAAAAACAATTCCTTTTGTCAGAATAAATTGTGTTCATCACAGAAAATCCTCTTTTAGCCTCTGAAGAACTAAAAGCAATGATATTTATTATATTTTTGACTCTTTGAATCGTTTTGTATAAAACCTGTTTATGGTAATTTCTCGTTACGTTTTCAACAAAATGACGGAAATTATTAACAGGGATCTCATGGCGAAATGATTTACAAATTTCTCTTCAGTATCTTCCGAGGGAACTACAGCCTTTTCCATATTGCAAGAATCTGGGCCCACAATATTAAATAATTCATGAATTTTATGATTTATGTCATAAGAGTTGTTGCTTGAGGGATGCATACTGGTGTTTCACTAGGCACGTGGATAAGCGTAATGCAAATAATATTAACTAGACCATCAAATATTAATATACATACCAATTTTTTTGATAATCCAACAACAGGTTCGCTAGCTTCTACAATTCTAATGATCGGTTCGTTTGAACCGGTGTGAACTATTCTGATGCCACCAACGTATATAGACGGTGTATCAAAAAACCTTTTACGCTATTGAGGTAGTTTCCTCACACCAAAACAAGGACAAATGTGCATATAAAATATATCCACAAATAATTCGTTTTTAGTTAAGTTTAAACTTTACAGTTGACGCTGTTAAATGTACAATCCAAGATACAACCCCAAAATATATTAAAAAACTTTGGGGGCAGTCTCCTGCCATTAAACAAGATAAAATGATCATTTAAACTATTTATATTATTTCAAACTATTGTCCACAATTTTGGTTGTCATTTGTATGACGTTTCGGCCGTTGTACGTTCCGGTTTCCTTCAGGTGCTGGGAATTTCGAACCAAACGCGTTACAATGTTCACTGGGGTATATCATTCTCACGTCTTGTGAGAAGCTACTTTTGGTAGTCATGAGTTATCTCCCTCTAAGCCGAATCCCTAAGTTACATGTTCACCACTGCTGTAGCCTGGCATTGAACGCACAACTTTAACTGGAACTAACCAACGTTTAAAGAAATGGCAACCAATATGAGGACAGTCGTCCAAATAATATAAATAGTGTAAATACTCTCTCATCTCAGGAGTATAGACAAATAATGACCATGTAAACCTGTTCTGGTATGAGTAACCCGCCTTCAGTATGTCTAAAAGTATTTGATACACCTTATATTTGATACACCTTATATATCTATATATGTACATGCGTGCGTGAGTGCGTGTGTGACTAAACAAAAAGAACAATTCTTAGTGGACGCGTTTAGTCTTCTGAAGGACTTTATCAAGGCAATGCCGCGTCATTGCCTTGATAAAGTCCCTCAGAGGACAAACGCGTCCGCCTTAAATAGTTCGTGCACTTGGGTCTTTTTATTCATTTTGTTATATATATATATATATATATATATATATATATACATATATACAGTACACTAAATCTGAAAATGAGCCAACACCAACCGCGGTTTCACACAACTCTACTTGCTCTACTTTCGTACTTTCGTATTTTCGTATAGAGCACTTTCCTGTTAAGGTTTCGTCTTGGGTTTTTTTCTTTCAAACAAGCAATTGACGCATTTTTTTTGTGCTTGGTTTGTTTCTTTTTTTTTGTGCCCCTTTATTTATCCTATGAGATAGTCCTCGTTGTGTTATTGACGATTTAAGTTACTAATAGGTTAGCATTGGTTTTTCGAACATTAGTCTATAATAATTAGTATTGCTTTATTGTAATTAAGTATATTAATATATATATATATATATATATATATATATATATATAGCAATTATACTATAATAAACAAGGATTTTGAAAAAATTGAAAGTCGAATATTTTCCATACTACAAATATTCCTGGTGAAATCAGTTGACGCGATTTCTGGGTAACTCGAGAAGCTTGTAACAAAATAAAACCTCATGCTAAATGCTTTCCTGTGACAAATTTTAGTTACTCAATGTATTATAATTAATTCAAAATGGGGAGTAACTTTTCAATATATTGATATATTAAAAAAAACAAATTTTCTGTGTATTAATGTGGTGGATTGGACAACCAGTCTAATTTATAATGGTGACTCTACTTTCAAATTACTACTACGTTGTCCGAACCAAACCAAGTTCATCTAATATAATTTCCACTAATTAACCCGTAGCTAGAGGGAGAATACGTAGATTCATCCGACGCTGAATTTGCCTATAGTCGTAATAATATTCTATAATATACCAATTTAGACTAACTTATCTCGAGTCTCGTAAATAAAAATTGTCGATGTCACAAAAACTTTGCACCCATCCCGAGCCGCTGCTTTATAGTGATACGTTAGACCAATCGAATTAAAACTCGGTATCAAATTCAGTGTTAAAATCACCTGCTCGATAAGAAATAAGGAAACTGAGAGAACAAATAACATGCTCTTCAACGGGATGTATAAAATTCAAAGATGGAACGATCATATTAGAGAAATAGGAAATACCCCAGCGATGGGAACACTATATAAAAGATATTTTCCACGACAAGAGAAAGCAACCGATAGTAAACAGACTTTGACGGGTCGGAAAAACTAAAATTCGAAGCGGAAGCTGAAATGGCCAAACTGAATAGAAACAAAGCAGTTAAGCAAATCGGCATTGTAACAGAGATGCTGAGAGTTTTTGAAGATTTCGGCATAGAGAAAATTACGTAAATAATGAATGAAATCTACAGCGTTAGTGTTTTCAGTTTTCGTAGCTCTATCTAAGACGTCAGGCGCAAACGAATGAGAACTTCACAGAACAATCACTTTGATGAGGCACATAACGAAACTGATTGTCCGAATTCTGATGAATAGAGCATGAAGCAGTGTCGGAGCAGAGACAGTTCAAGAAGAGTGCGGTTTCGTCAAGGACACTGAAACAAGGAATGCGATATTTATGCTAAGGATGCTATCGGAAATTAAAGAAGACGTTTAACTATGTTTTGTAACCTACAAAGTAAATCACAAAGATTTGATGAAAATGCTCAGCGACCTTGACATATCTGGGAAAGATCATTAGTGTAATCAAGAACCTCTACTGCATACGGGCAGGAAAAGAATTCAGCAGATATACAAAGTTATATATAGAAATGGGCCTAAGACAAGAATTTATATTTCACCGGATCTATTCAACTTGTAAAACGAGACTATTCTGAGGACATTATAAGTCATGCCAGGATTGGTCATCAGCGGTCATAATCTGAACAACATAAGATACGCAGATAATATAGTGCTTATAGCCGACACGAAAAGAAATCTAAGAGATCTCCTAAAAAAGTTAGATGAAATAAGTCAAAAGAAAGGACCACAAATTGACCACAAGAAAAGCGAATGTATGGTCAGCAGCAAACGGAAGAGCCCAAAATGCCAACTACACGTTGGCGATACTAAAATCAAGTAGGTAAAAAAATGTAAGTACTTGGGAAGTGCGCTAAAAGAAGACGGAAAGTGCGACACTGAGATCCGAAGAAAAATTGGCATGGCGAAGGATGCATTCCAGATGCTGAGCAGAGTATTAAAAGACAGGAAAATTTCGCCACAACAAAAAAGACAGTAATGGATTGCTATGTGATGTGTGTTCTTCAATTTGACAGCGAATGCTGGACAATATCATAAAAGATGTATGAAAAACTTGAAGCAACTAAAATGTAGTTCAGCAGAAGGATGCTGCAGATATCATGAACAGAGCATGTGAGCAATGATAAGGTTTTAGAAAAGATGGAAATGAAAAGAAAATTCATCATCAGATAAAGTTCATGAGAAGGAAGGCTTGGAGAAACTGATACTCACAGGTCAGATAGAGGGAGAGAGTGAGAGAGAGGAAAGCAGCGGATAACATATTTGACTGGCATGAGCAGGTGAATTGCAGAGCGGGGTTTGGGTGGCGCAACTGGAGAAAGCTTTGTAAGAACCACTAGAGATAGTGAGACGTGGAAGGCCATGCTTGCATATGTGCTGAAAGAACATGACACATATAAGAAGAAGAATGCGTTTAGTATATAATAACGGCTGTAATACAAAAAAATAAACAAAAATAAAGAATAAAATTTTGTTTATTCATTTTGACCGGAAGAAATGTGCCCCTGAACTCTCCTCTGTCCTCTCTAAACTCTATAATTACTGCCTTTCTGCTTCCCGTTTTCCTGCATGCTGGAACTCTTCTTCTGTGGTTCCTATATTTAAGAACACGGGAGAACACTCAGACCCATTCAACTATCGCCCTATCAGCCTTCTACAAATTTTCGGGAAAGTGTTTGAGGCCATTACTAATGCTAAAATAGTTCAACATCTTACTGTCCATTAACTATTCTCAGACAGGCAGTACGACGGCCGATATGTTAACGACCATCACAGTGTACATGTACCAGGCCCTGGAGAATTTCGTCGAGGCTCGTGCTGTTGCCCTAGACATCTCCAAGGCTTTTGATAGGGTTTGACACGCTGGCATTCTACGTAAGCTACGTGGTTATGGTATCAACGGACGCTTGCTTGATCTGATTAAATCTTTTTTTTCTAACCGCATAACGAAGGTCGTCTTGAATGGGCATGCCTCCACATCCTACTATACAAATGCTGTATTCCTCAGGGCTCTATCCTAGGCCCGACGCTCTTCCATATTTTCATAAATGATCTCCCAGACGTTATCAAGTCACAAGTAGGCATCTACGCAGAAGATACCACCATTTACTCCCGCATCAGTAAGAAATATACGCAACCCTACATATAACCAATTTTTAAAAAATTAGATCAGTTTGTCTGACGATCGCAAGAGCGTGAAACCCAGGGTTACAACCTCACACCTATCTATATGAATATGTCTGGTCTATCACTGATATTGAGCGCTTTCAAATAAGTACCACGCATATATAATATATAAATAATATAATATATACAACAAATTGCATATATATATATATATATATATATATATATATATATATACAGATATATATATATATACAGATATATATTGATATTTAAAATTATATACATACACACACACACACACACACACACACACACACACACACACACACACACACACACACACGCACATATATATATATATATCAGAATGCGGTGGAGATATAGAATAAGCCAAAAGAAGTATCCTGTACATACAGTAGTAAGATGGTTCGATTGAAATAGGGCTATACTTCCGATTTACCATGAAATAACGTGTCTGTTTTAATTTATATATATATATATATATATATATATATGTGTGTGTGTGTGTGTGTGTGTGTGTGTGTCTGTTTGTTTGTTTTGTTCACTTGGACAAGCCCTCCAAAAATTGCCCCTTAATTGTCTTGATAGAGTAAAAATTGTGTTGTTTTTATGCTTCTATAGATAATGATTCCTAACAGAAAATATTTCACTGCTTAACGACGTGCTAATATGAGAGTACCGAAACAACAGATCCTGTGTTGAAGTTAACTAAATTTTTATTATCCTTATAATAAAAATATTACCCTATATATATATATATATATATATATATATATATATATTCAGCTAGTTACGTAGTTCCTCAGTCCGTTGCACCAAACTTTCTACAGGAGCTTTTTCTTCCCCTCTATCTTTTTACTCTCCACGGGCTTTCGCTCACCTCTGCCATACGGAAAGGTAGTAAATAGTGAGAGAGTAGGAGGAGAGAGCTTATAGCTTTATCGTATCAGTAGCAGCTTAAGCTGGTGGTTGTAGAGTAATTGTGTGTGTACTGTCAGTCAGTCAGTTAAGTGCCATACGTGATACTAGCTTCGGCGATCATGTCTCGAAAGAGACATGACTGACTGGGCAGAAGATTATCCCGCAGTAGATTGCCATTGCTTTCTGCGTTAGACTGGTTGCCGACCAAGGCTATAGAACCCAATCTGTCCTGTTATTTAACCCATAACTGGAAGGAATAGACGGATTAATACCTTTCCGAAGGGTATTTGCGCGTAAGTGAATGCAATGAATTCAGCTGGACTGTACAATATAGTAAAAATAGGTAGGTTTTGTGTCGTATCCCACGATCTAATAACGAAATTTCTAACATCTACACCCTTGTCCATTACTCAGTTGGTATTTTCTGTTTGTATTGAACACCGGAGCCTTTAAAGTAACTTTAATTATTTTTTACAATTTTTTAATCCCTTTTAACACTTTTGGAATTTTTTCAGAAGTTTTGTTTTGATTTGCGTTAGCGGCTAAACAAACGTTATGACTGTTTTACAATGGAAACGTAATGATGGCCTTACACACTTTTTTCGGTGATAAACACATTAATTTGGAAATTCTCGCAAAAATGAAATAATTGTCGGATTTTAATGAAACTATCAGTACTCATTTACAAATGACAGACATTATTTTTGAAATTATTATTTTTTAAAAATCTTGATAAATATGTTTACAATTGACACAGGATCCATGATTTTTCAGTAATAAAAACAAATATTTTCTCTTACAAAATCTCTCACAAAATAGTGTACAGTATTTTGGCTATGGTCTGTGCATACGGCGCTTAATATAATATAAGATTACAGTAAAGTACCTTCTATGGACATTACTTTTATAGATATTTGAATAAAATTACACTCTGTGTTATTTTTATTTTATTATCCAATACCTTTATGTTTGAAGACGTTACTATCATTTTTAGTATGACGAAGTAAAATTTTTCCAGGAAATCATAATTATTCTTCCGTGGTAATTCCACGGGTTCCGCTAGTGTATAAGGTTCTTTATATTTTAAAATATATTTTCCAATGTCTGTTTTCATAATTTCATCTATTTTTAGCCGTTATCAAAGGTTTTTCTTGTTATGTTTGTTGATTCCATTCGTAAATATCGCATTTCGCGGGTCGTTTTCTTCCAATATTATTATTGAAATATTCATGATCTCTGGTGAGGTTTTGTTCTTTGTTTCTCATGTATTTGTTTAATGATTCTAAGTGTTGCACTTTGTTTCCTTTTCTTTGTCCTTAGTAGCTATTGAGCCTCCAGAATTTCTATAAAATTGCACGTATCACTTCAAATGTTATTTTCCTTTGACACCTAAATTTGAGTAGACACTACGTTTATTTATTGAAACGTATATTTATTTACTTTTCCCTACCTGAAAATTTATTAAAAAAACAAAAACATACACCCTTCAGTAGAAATCGAACCTCAGACGTTTAATTTGATACTAATCTGTCGAATTAATAAAAATGGATTCTAAAAATTATTTCTGTTTATTTGAGTTATATGCAGATATATATAAAAAAAAACATCAATAGATATATTACATGGAAAAATTAACTTGAAGGCTTGTATTTGACTTCACTAAACTGTCT
The DNA here is from genome assembly GCA_037127315.1 of Ascarosepion bandense. NCBI lineage: Eukaryota > Metazoa > Mollusca > Cephalopoda > Sepiida > Sepiidae > Ascarosepion > Ascarosepion bandense. Next base: position 3,051,834 of record JBBBDQ010001362.1, on the reverse strand, counting down.
GTCTATTTGCAATGGAACAGTAAATAACGCCGGTCTAAATGCCCTGAAGGAAGCAGATTCGATAGTTCTCAGAACACATCGTTGATTTTTAGATATACTGTTGTTTCACAATCTTACTATATATGATTCTTATTAAGCTAGTATGTAACATGCATCATTAAGTCGTTCTCAGCTACATCTAAAGACATAACAACCATAGACAACAGTGGAGTATGTTTTATAGATTTAGACATTATAAAAACAGTAGCTACTCATTTATGCATCGTTCATTCAGTAATGAATTTGAACACTCTCTGCTAATGGCGTGTGTTTACATTTGTATATAACACGCTAAAGCCTGCCTTCGTCAACCGAGTGTCGATTGCTCAGAAGTAGAATCGCTGACTGATATCACTTTGGTCGGATTTCAATCCTAGCTAGAAGCAATCGGGTGTCTAACTGTACTAATGAACAGCAAAATAGATATCTCTTCGGATGACTATTATATATATATATATATATATACGTAGACAACCACACCAACACATTTTTGATTAGATGCTGATGCAGTTATTTACTGGAAGAGAGGCGATAAAACGTTATGAACTGGCTGCCTAACATTCCTGTTACTTCAGATTAAATTAGGGTAACCTCAATTCATGATAATTATTTTACAATTACACCCGTTTGTGGTTACTATCATTTCTTCCGGCGCCTTTGTGGCGTGGGGCATCCGCTCAGCAAGACAATATTGACGTGTAAGTTGACATCTAAAAGCAGAAATTCCTGTTTCTTTCATCTGGCCTTTCATTATAAATCATCAGAAAGAAACCGATAATTTGGTTCCTTTCGCAGACGTTATATACATTTAAACATTATATTAGCTTGTCCATTCTCATTTGCAAATATACTTCGAATTTATTTCAGAGAGCACAAGCCACTGTCATCAATGATTCTGCTCTCATTTTTCTATGTACCGCGCCTCTTCAGGACGTGGGCGAACATTGTTTTCCATAATTTCATATCCTTTGTTGTTTTGAGTCAATTTTCTCTTTTCCTTATCACACCTAATACCTGTTCTGCCGACTAATTACACAAAATCATTATCTAAGTTATTTATTTATTTCCTGTGTTTCTCTTGTCCATATGATTGTCTCGATTTGAAAAGGCTATTTACGAAAATAAAACGAAATTTTAGGTTAATGTTTTGGTTTTTTAGTAAGGTGAAGTGTTGTGTAAAGTTTTCTCTATGGCGGTTTTTTATCTTCAATTTTCTTATGTTTTTTATAAAAGACAAATCAGAATAAAAATGGATTATTGCTGCCATATCTGGGATGAAGCTGCCCAATTCTTTTCTCAGCCTTGAAAGAGTTCAAAACTGTCTACGCTGTTTGAGTGATTATTTACTCCGTTCTGAAAGGAAAAGGTGCAAAAAGAGAAAGATGCATGTGAGTCTCCTTAACAACATTAACAGTCCAGTTCGGATATCCATTTACATAAATTCCTTCGTTCTTTCAATTTATTCTTTGTTCCTTTTATACTCAATATAACCTGTTAGTATCAAAATCTCCAAGCTCACTTTCCTTATTAGTGTCCCTGAAAATTCAAATATACATATTTAATTCTAAGTTCAAGTTTTACGTTTCTTTTGCAGTTACACAAATCTTTCCTTGCTGTTCACATACATGAACCTGCCAAAACCTTTTTCCAGCGTTGACAGAGTTCAAAATTGTCAACGGGGCCTTCTGTGAGATTATTTTTCTACCCTGCCACACCTTTGGCCGCATACGAAAAATCGTGAACCTCTTGCTACACTATAGCTATTTCCATAAAAAATGCTTTCACGGTTTATATTCATTAATACAGATATTTACAGATGAAATCCAACTTGCCATGTTCAGATGGCTAAAGAGCTTTGTAGAACCGACTCCCAAGAAGATATCTCCCTGATCGCTAAAATCTTAACCTTTTCAAGTTAAGGGTCATTCGTTAATTATACAAAATGTCTTCTTCAGTCTGCCTTTACTTCCGTCCATAAAACAGCCTCATAGCTGAGAACTACTTAATGATGCATGTCGCATACTAGCTTAATTAGAATCATATATCTAAAGATTGAGAAACAACAGTATATCTAGAAGTTAACGATATGTTCTGAGAACTATCGAACTTGCTTCCTTGAGGGCAGAGGGAACCGCCATTTAGGCCGGTGTTATTTCCCGCTTGATTACAAATAAACAGATAGAGTTTAGCGAAGCCAAATTAAAGTCTTCAAGCGAATTTCCCCCGTCATATAGCTATTGATGTTATTTTTACATATCTGCATATAATTTTGCTCTAACTAAAGAGTAGAGCAATAATAAAAATGCTATATGTTGGCTTGGTTCAGACCGTGGTCGATAATGCATTTCCCCAGTATTTCTAGGGTACATAATGAGAAAAATGATTTAGATAATCTGATGATAAAAGAACAGATTGAAGGTAAGTGAGACTATATCCACTGGTTATAGACGTTGGTTAGTTCCAGTGACTTGACCCAAAGAGTTATGAGATTGATACCTGGCTACAGCAGTGGTGAAAAATAACTAGAGTGTTGAGTTAAAGTTACATTGCATCCGGAACTGGTATCGCACATAAAATGCGAATTATTCAAAGTTCCTAGCACGTGAAGAAGGCCAGAGCGCACAACTGGCGAAACGGCTTAAACATGTAAATCATGATGAGCAATATTTCGAAGAGTGCATGTAATGTAAATACTACCTTACCTCAAAAGTATAAACAAACCCATGTTTTGTATAGTCTAATTCTTGCAAAGATAAGGTGTGGCAGAAGTGGTTTTCATTGTGCGATAAAATAAGCTAACCATTTTTCAAGGGTAATTAGCATGTCACGTGTAATGAACGCGTGGTTAGAACATTCATATTCGGTACATGAGAGCCAGGTTTAAACAACACTATGGTTGATCTGGAAGGTGACTATTTGATGTTATCAGCATTGAGGGGTGATCAAAGAATGCGGCATCCCTGAAAACCATACCTGATATTGACCCTAGCCCTGAGAGTGAAATTAAGTAAACGGTCGATAGTTTTACTATCACGAAATCATAAGTCATCATGTTCGAGTGTTTGGGCGTATTGACTTTGTTCAAACTGTTGATTGTTCTAAGTAAGACTAGAAACTATATCTGGCAGCAAGACATCTGATCTGGAGATTGGATGTTTTGAAGAGCTTGGAACCAGCTTTTAATTACTGTGGTTTCCAGGTTTACCCTAATCTGGGGTGGTAGGTTCTGTTAGAGTCCCAACAATGGAAACATAGTTAACCCCCAAACAAAAATCAACGGTAGATATTTTTGTAAAACTATCAACAATACATTTGGTTATCTCTAAACTGTATATATCTAAAAGAAAAAAGAAACAAATTTACCCTGAAATTACCTAACATCCCCACCGCTCAATAACAAATATGTACAGTATTAATTAAAGTCAGACAGTCAACAAGCAAAGCTGAGATACTGAACAGAATAATTTTGTTTGCTAAATATGGCTTGTCATTTAACTTAATTTTATTAGTAGTAGTATTAATATTACTAACAGTACTATTAGTTATAGTAATACTATTAGTATTATAGCCGTTGTTGCTGTCACACAGATAAAATCATGATGTTCTTCAACGGGGTGTAATGGTTAGCAAGCATGACTCTGTATATTCACTACTATGGAACAGCGAATTTACTGAGTGATCTATACTTACGGACATATCTAAGAAAATTCCCTTAACATATATCAAAGATAATTTTAGAGAACTAAATTAAATTATTAAATTATATTAAAATAAGATAACAATTACATTACAGAGAATTAAATTAAATCACCTTGTATACCAAACAGAATTGAAAATCTCACGACATACAAGTCATACTATGAACTGTACTGAGGTGGATTTCATTCAGGTAAACTTACAGCATGATTGCTCAAATCTTGACTACCTGTGTTATCCAGAGTCCAAAATCAGATTTAAGAATCATGTACAGCTAAATGGCAGACTATAAATCGCTAACAGAAATCAATGTCTTCTCTGCTATAAGACGGAATGAGCTAATGGAAAGAAAAATGATTAAATGTTTGGAAATACAATGAATGAAAGTTAAATTTGAAAATAAAATGAACTTTGCCGAGATGTTTAATAAACTGCAGAACCTGAATTATAAACACGTTTACAATAGGAAATATATTGGATGTTTATATTTGTATTTGAATTTGAGTTTGAGTATGAGTTTTAAAGCCAACATAATCAATATTCTAAGAACCATCTGATATACTTACACGAAAAATAAAACCGAAAAAAATAAAAGAAAAGAAAAACTTCCATAAGAGAATAAATCGAATAACATATTCTGGATAAAATGCAGTCTGTTATGGATGAATAGTGGTCTAAATTTCGCAAACATGGAAATAACATTGACATCATATTTATACGTATGATATATAAATATATATGGATGACTAATTATGTTCTCGTTATTCGATTGAGCTCTCCAGAGGGGAAAATTTTGAAAACAATTGCAGCCTCTGTGAATTGAGTTTACTTGGCTGCTGGCGTGTGTATAAATCGCGTTAAAATCTCCTCTCTCAGCCGTGCGCAGGGAGCTTAAGAGTAGGGGCTCTAACTGACGCCAAATCGGTCGAGCTTCGATCCTGTGCTGGAAGCAATGGGATGTTTAGCTACACTGAGAGTTATGACACAGCGAAACAGGATTTTATGTAAATGACTAATATATATATATATATATATATATATATATATATATATATATATATAGCACGGCGTTGCTCGGGTGTAATGAAAGCTTTAAAACTAATCCATGGTCCTGGAGCTCAGACTCAGCCTTAAGAATATTTGTGTGAAGTTTGGTGAGAATGGGATAAAAATTGTTGATTTGGATAAAACAGACACACACACACAAACATCTTGGCTTATATATATATATATATTATCGATTCTCTGCACTATTATAAGAACTGCAACCTTGAAACTTCTGAATATCGTTTCTTATGTCTTTGTCTATGAGTGTATCAAATTTGATTAAAATCGGACCACTCCTTCTACAACCCGATTTTTCGATTATCGATTTTCGACATTTATCTGAAGTACCTTGACACAAGTCTTAGCTAAGAACACTCGCAGACGCTTAAATTTTCAAGAAAATCGGTTCAGACGTTCCGGAGTTAACGGACACACATACACACAGACACAAACACACACAAGGTTCCATTTATAAATAAGTTTTTATATATATATATATATATATATATATATATATATATATAAATTACACAAAAACATCTTGAAATACTAAAAAGTAAAGATATTCCAAAAAATTCCCCTTGGCTTGAAACCCCTCTCCAGACGATTTCAGAATCTCCTGCATGACTTGATTCACTTGCTTGTGTAGCAAGTTTGATTATATAGCGCAGTTATGTTACCAGACAGAGGTTTTTCCAGCGGACACCTTCTTAGGGCAACTCTGCCTTCTGAAGACACATGTCATAGACCTCCGTGTTGAATCTCGGGTCCTGTGCGAAGACAAATGAAGGCATAATGTGGGCATCACTACTGATCATTCCAATCAACTTCATGATTTCGATTGAACTTATCCAACTTTCTCCGCATTCTCTGCAATGACCTCATATCGACATTCACACCATCTGAAATATTCGTATTCGAGTTTCCGGTACGCATTTCAAGTAGTACTTCATACCTTTTCCAAATTTCTCTGGTCCTGGATATGACGGTAAACTGCATCCGACAGCGAGGCCTCTGATTGAGAAGTTTTGAGGTGCATGGAACCAACTCTTAATTGCTGCTGTTCCCAAGTCCACCATAACTCGGAGTGGTAGCACTTGTTAGGGTCCCAGCTATGGGCAAATAGTTAACCCCCAAACTGGGGTCAAAACACTATGAAGATATAAAAATTCTTTTATAGAAATATATATAAATAGACTTTTATGGAAAAATATACCTAATTATTATCACAACACATTTTTGAGGAAAAAAAATTCTCAGGTGCTCCTTTTCTCACAAATGTTGCTCAGCTGACCCTACTATATTGCAGTCGAGAAAAAACAAACAAACAAACAAGGTACATGCGCAATTCTTGAAGAATATGTTATGAAGACAATTTACACATTGTACCCTGTAGAAGAGAAATAACAAACCTAAAACAAGAATAGAAATTGTTGTAATTAATGATATACGAGTTAATAAATATTTCTGTTTATTATGTGCTATATCCCCGCATGACGCAGGCGATCATAGCTCTCCCCTAAAATTTATCTCCGTTGTAGCTCTTAATAAATGTTTTATTTCTGTTATTTTTTCTAAACCCTGTTCCCCCATCACTTTAGCCATGCTCACTAAGTATGTCATGCACTGTTTCTCTCTTTCTCTCTTGTCTGCAATTACAAATCATTGTGATCGAAGGTTTGAGCGTCCTGGCCTTGTTCAGACTCTTGTTCAAGTTAGATACCACGCTCACTCCTACAAACTGTAACTAAGGTCCGCACAGCATAGTTGCAGTATAAACTAAAAGCAGTGCCGTGCTTAGAAACATCGTAGCCACACCGCAGAATGTGCCTTGCGGCCCCTCTACCCGGAAAATGAAACTTGCGCCCACCCGGAATATACTGAACCCACAATAAATGGTACTTTTAACGAAATAAGATACTCTCGGATCGCAGATATTCCGTGATCACGAAAAACTGAAGGCTTCTATCAAAGATTATATATATATATATATATATATATATATAGATGTCTATTTCAACATACAAGAATGATAATAATTTTTCAGTTAATCCTAATAATTATTTTGTTAATTTTTTTCAGTACAATAGATCTGCGGAGACAAGGAGCTTAGCTGCTTACAGGGGCCTTGCGCCCCCCCCCTCAATTGTGGGGTCGTTGGGGGCCCTAGACACGGCCCTGACTACAAAGTTCTGTGGATGACGAACAAACACAAATGTGCTTGAGCAGGCATCTGCAACGGGATTAACTCGCCGCACTTGTAGATAGACAACCTAGTATACGAGTGGCCAGAAGGACATACTTATTTTAGAGCGATTAACGCCATACCTCGTTGAAAGGCAGGTTGTCAGACTGATCACTGAATTTAAGTAACGTCGAACGTGTTCAATATCTAGATGGGTGACTGTCCAGGAGTATTGATACTAAAGCATGGATGTGCGATTAATGTATTAAATAACAGCACGAAATGAGAAATCGATGGACCGAGTTCCAATTCCAGTTGGATTCGTTACATTTACTTAAGCGTACATACTAAGATGAAGTGTATGATACTATTTGGCTCCTTTGTTATGGCTTAATATAAACTAGCAGTGTAGTCCGGCGTTGCTCGGGTGTAATAAAAACTTTAAAACTAATCCATGGTCCTAGAGTTCAGACTCTTTGGACGTTGGCACGAAAGACTAAAAAGTAATAGTTGTTTCCAGTTAAAGCGGAAACGTAGACTGAAAGAAAAATGAATGGATGTAAGTCAAATTTTGATTTTCTGCTATCGATATCAAATACGTTTTTTTCTTCGTAAACTGAATTTTGAAGGCTAAATAAGTCCTCTAAGTAAATGGCATCATGGCTGAGACTAAGAACTACAATTATACCTACTTAGAGCCAAACCCGAAACAAGAACTGAAATAAAAGGGCTGAAAAAAACACAGACATACAAGTAGATAAACAGACACACGCACAAACATCTTGTCTTTCATATATATATATTATCGATTTTATGCACTATTATAAGAACTGAAACTTTGAAACTTCTGAATATCGTTTCTTATGTCTTTCTCTATGAGTGTATCAAATTTGATTAAAATCGGACCACTCCTTCTATAAAACGATTTTTTCGATTATCGATTTCCGATATTTGTCGGGGGTACCTCGACAGAAAACCTAGCTAAGAAGACTCGCAGACGCTTATTGTACAACTGTGTAAATTTTCAAGAAAATCGGTTAAGCCGTTTCGAAGTCTATAGGTAACGGACACACACACACACACACACACACACACACACAGAGACAAAGTTCCATTTATAAATAAGTTTAGATATCGATTTTCTGCACTATTCTAGGAACTGCGATTTTGAAATTTCTGAATATCGTTTCTTATGTCTTTGTCTATGAGTGTATCAAATTTGATTAAAATCGGACCATTCCTTCTATAACCCGATTTTTTTGATTTTCGATATTTATCCGTGGTAGTTCAACACAAAACCTAGCTAAGAACACTCGCAGACGCTTATAGTACAACTGTGTAAATTTCCAAGAAAATCAGTTCAGCCATTTCGGAGTCTATATGTAACGGACACACACACACACACAGACATATACACGCACATACACACAAAGTTCCATTTATAAATTAGAGTTTAGATTATACCTGTAAATTATCATTATCTTAAAAAAACTCTTAGAATATAAACATATTTTTAAGTTTTATATAATCTGCAAAAGGCTGATAAAGATTAAAAAATCATCAGTTCAGACAATCAATAAGAAATCTATTTTATAACCCTCTTCAGGCCATCATAAATACGTCTTCATATATACATATATATATATATATATTTATATATATCATCAACCAATAAATTTAAAATATCAAATTGGCGATCGGAGGATGAAAGGAAGTATGTGAAAAATATGGTTCTCCGAAATTTTTACTGTGCTGATGTGTCGTGTGGTTGCTGACATTGATGTCAGTATCACCGATAATTTATTATTTTCTCATAAGTTTTCACATCTTTGTGATCGTGAATGAGCGGCGACCTGTAGCTCTGACGATGCTTTTCAATTCCACGATGTCTCCACCCTGTCATTCCATTTAACCACACACACACACACACACACACACACACACACCTATATATATATATATATATATATATATATATATATGTATGAGAGAGAGTGCGCATACTCGTGTGTTGCGATGTCTGAAAAGAGATTTGTCGTTAGAGTTCAGATTGAAATTATGCCTACAAAGTGTTGAAGAGCATAAATAGCGCCCTTGGGCGGTTATATATCAACAGTACAAAGAATGACGAAGAGTGGGTTGAGAATGAGGTTGATGTGGCGGTGGTGTTGGTGATGGTGGTGTATGAGGAATTAGAATATATGAGAATAAAGAAGTAGAAATCGAAGATGGTAGAGAAAGGAGATTAATAAAGGGAAGAAAAGAAGAACGTAGTTAGGATGAAAGATTCGAGAAATCGCAGACAAAGAAAAAGATGGGTGGCGGTGGGACATGATGTCAAGGAAGTGAAGGATATTAGTATGATGTCTAATAAGAAAAACAATTATTTGATGTAAGAGTGTTGCAATAGAGATAAAATAATGCATTGGTCATCATGAAAGAAAGAAAGAAATAAAGAAAGAAAGAAAGAAAGAAAGAAAGAAAGAAAAAGAAAGATAGAAAGAAAGAAAGAAACAAACAAACAAACCAACAGACCAACAAAGAAAAAAAAGAAAAATAAATAAAATGAATGTAATAAAGTTGGACCACTACTGAATGAAAAAGAGAAAAAAAAGAAGAAAAATGAGATATAATGAGAAGACAAGGAAAAAAAGAAAGAAAAATCAGAAGGGAATTTTAAAATGAACAATACATGGATATTGGAACTTGGAATGAAAACTAGTGAATAAAATAAAAGAAAGAGTAAAGAAACTGATATAAAAGAAAAAATAATGAAAAAGAAACAAAAAAAAGGAGAGGAAATTAAGTAAAGAACAGGCAAAAAATAAGAAATAGGAAAAATAAAACGAAAAAAAATTAAATAGTAAAATTAACAATGAAGTAAAAGAAAATAAGAGTAACCGAAAGAGAGAAACAAAGAAAGCCAACAAAGAAACAGACAAGATGAAGAATTAAAAAGAGGAGGAGGAGAAGAAGACGAAGAAGGAGAAGAAAAAGAATCAGGAGAAGTGAAAAAAGAAATAAAAGAAGAAATAGAAGAAGAAAAAGGTGCAAGAAGAGAAGAAGAAAAATGAGGAGGGAAAGAAGAAGAAAGATGGAAGGAAATAATAAAAAAGGAAGAGGAGAAGAAGAATAAGAAAATAAGGAGGTGGATAAGAAAAAAGGGAAGAGGAAAAGAAGAAGATGGAGGAGGGGAGAATGAAAAGAATAAAGAGGAGTAGAAGAATAAAAAAAGGAGGAGGAGAAAATAAGAAAAAGAAAGAGAGGAGGAGAAGAAAAAAGAGGCGCAGAAGAAAAAAATGAAGGCAGAGGAGAAGAAGAAATAAAGAAGGCGGAGAAAAGAAAAAGAGGAGAAGAAGAAAAAGTAGTGGAAGGAAAGAATATAAAGAAAGAGGAGCAGAATAAGAAAATAGGAGGAGAAGAAGAAAAAGGTGAGGGGAAGAAAGAAAAGGAGGAGAAGGAGGACAAGAAGGAAAAGAAGGAGGAGAAGAAGAAAAAGAAGGAGGAGGAGAATATAGGGAAAGAGTGGACGAACTGAAATAAGATAAAACGACATATGAAAAGGAAATACGTGAAAACGTCAAGATAAAAGAAAAAGGATTCAGGGCAGGTCAATAAATATGGCTGAAAAAGGAAATGATAAGAAAAAATTAAAAGAAAACAGGAATGTAGTCGAGGCAATAGAAAATAATTTCAAATAAAGCAAAAGAATAAAAAACAAGGCAATCGATAGACCGAGGAAAAGACGTATATCCAAAAAGAAATATACGTAGATGCCATCCGAAAACTAAAATTTGAATAAAAAAAATTGGAAAAAATATAAAGCGAAAGATGATAAAGAGGGAAAAAAAAAAGAATAACAAATTCTGGGTAAAAATGATAGAAAGATAATAAACAGAAAGTGAAAAAATAAAAAAATTATAAAGTAGGAGATACGAGTGAAGACGTTAAGAGTAGATAATAGAATGGAGCCTAAAAATGAAATAGGCAAAACGAAACGAAGAAACAATCAAAAAGAGAAAAAAAAATAATAATGTGTAGCAAAAAAGAAAAAAAAAGAAAAGAAAGAGAAGATGAAGATATAGAAAATGATACTTCAAGATAACAAAAGCGGTCCTAAGAAAATAAAAATGTGTGAAAAGAGAAAGAGTATATCTGAAAGTCTAAAAATTCACTGAGAGCGCCACCTACCTGAGAAAATGGTAAAAAAATGTCCCCGTTGTGACGAGAAAAAGAAAGGGTCTTTAGGAAGAAGAAAGTTAGATGTACGATAGAAGCTAATGAGGATAAAAAATGATCACGCTGAGAATTGAAATGGAATTATTTCTCAAGAATCATTAAATGCGTTTCTATTTTCCAGGAAAAGAGGATGGCGATTCTGTCGAAACTAATCCTACAATGTTTTGGGCTCTTCTAAATTGCTTCCTTTGTTCGCTGCTTTCTCGGCAGAAGATTCAGTTTAATAGACATTATTTTTTCATCTCTTGTCACTATTGAAAATGTGTGTATATGTGTGTTTACTTATTATTGAAAATGTTCTATTAAATTTCAGAAAATATGTGTCAAAATGCTGCTCTTGTTTTATTCTTATCGTTACAATTTTGTGAATATTTCTTCCTGTGAATAATGACACTGCCGTCTCTCCTGCCATTTGCATAATTGTCAAAATCTCTAATTTGTTAAAAAAAAAAAGCCTGAATATTGAATCCAAAAATGTGAGATGGGTATGTATCAAAGGATGTGCGTTGTGGTACAGTGGATATCGGCTCGGAACCCGGAGCCGAGTTCAAATTCCAGTTGAATCCATTGTATTCACTTACGCGCAAATACCCTTGGGAAAGGTATTAATCCGTCTCTTCCTTCCAGTTATGGGTTAAAAACAGGACAGATTGGGTTCTATAGCCCAACCAGTCTACCGCAGAAAGCAATGGCAACCTACTGCGGGATAATATTCTGCCCAGTCAGTCATGTCTCTTTCGAGACATGATCGCCCAAGCCTGTATCACGTATGGCACTTAACTGAGTGATGGATGTATCAAAACCATTACCAAGTTTGTTTTTTTTTATTCTCAACGCTTTTAGAAGGAAAGAAATCCTGGCGAAATTTTTTAAAGATACACAATCAAAAACTAAAATGACATTTTAATTTTAATAATTCTTAACAAGATAATATCTCAGATCATTCTAAATTTATCAAGTTCGATCCTCCCTGTTTTTACCAAGGTCATAACTCACGTAAAGACAAAGCCGTGTTAATCTAAACACTTATTTTAAACGGAATGTCTTATTCAGTAAGACCTATCTCATATAGTGGGTCGATCCTAATCGTTAGTACTTTTTGTGAAGTGTCGATGGATTGATTGATTTGTTTTCATGATTTATTAATCTTTTAAAAATTATTTAAAAGCAGAAAATATTTTTAGATTGCAAGTATTTGTTGAGATGGTTATGATGTTTAGTTGTATTAATTTATAAAAAAAACTAGCAGTGTAGCCCGGCGTTGCTCGGATGTAACGAAAGCTTTAAAACTAATCCATGGTGCTGGAGCTCAGACTCTTTGGACGTTGGTACGAAAGACTAAAAAGCAATAGTTGTTTCCAGTTAAAGCGAAACCGTAGACTGAAAGAAAAATGAATGGATGTAAGTCAAATTTTGATTTCCTGGTATCGATATCAAATAAGTTTTTTCGTCGTAAACTGAATTTTGAAGGCTAAATAAGTCTTCTGAGTAAATGGTATCATAGCTGAGATTAAGAACTACAAGTATACCTAATTAAAGTCAAACCCGAAGCAAAAACTAAAATAAAAGGGATGAAAAAAGTCCAAGTAGATAAACAGACACACACACAAACATCTTGCCTTTCATATATATATATATATATATATATATATATATATTATCGATTTTCTGCACTATTGTAAGAACTGTAATCTTGAAATTTCTGAATGTCGTTTCTTATGTCTTTGTCTATGAGTGCATCAAATTTTATTAAAATCGGACCACTCCTTCTATAACGCGATTTTCCTGATTATCGATTTTCGATATTTATCGGAGGTACCTCGACACAGACGTTTATAGTACAACTGTGTAAATTTTCAAGAAAATCGGTTCAGCCGTTTCGTAGTCTACAGGTAACGGATACTCACGCACACACACACACACATACACACACAGAGACAAAATTCCATTTATAATGAAGTTTAGATATTTTTTATCAATTTGTAGTTAGTGTAGTAAAATATTCTTTCACCTTATAGGTTTGAATTTTTTTGGCACATACATTTCAGAAAAGTCTATTTTGTGTTTAGACGGGTTAGTAAAATTAAATTGTTGTAGTTGCCAAAATCTGTTTTAAAATTAGCGGTGAGTTGTTGTGGATCCTTGTTTTGTATTCATGAAGAAATGAATTTTCATACTTATTATTGACCACTGAGAGACGTGCTCAAAATGGAACTAGTATGGAGCCTTTATAAAAAACTTTATGGAGCCGCCGGGACTCTCTATTTTTCAATAAAAAGTATTTGTGTTTGTGGATAAGGTCAGAAAGCAATTAACCGGCGACAGAGGATTAGTCCAGCCGATTCAAGACAGAAAATTCCGTTCTGCATCTTCTTAAGAAGAATTTAAACCAAACGAACATTTAACTTTAACTTTCAAGTAAAATACTGCTTGAAGCTCTTGGGACAAAAACCTGTGGAAAATACGAAGCTCCTTCGTTCTGAGAGGTAATTCTTCAGTATTCAGTTTTTTTTTGTTTTTTTTTAATCATTTCACCCCGAGCAAGACAGAAACGCCACTGATGTGCAGGGGGTTACATAAATGTAAAAAGATTAATTAGAAAAGAGTGAGGAGTACAAGCTAGTTAGAAAGGAACAATAGAAAGCTGAGAAAGCAGGTGCAATGACAGATACATAGGCGGAGAGAAAGTGAAGGTTATACAGGGGAGGGGAGAGAGCTAGCGTCCAGTGGTTAGTAGATGAGTATTAACTTTGCATTTAAAATTCTGGAGGTTGTAGCCGTCAGGAAAGCAAGAATACGGGCGTGAGTTCCACAGGCGGGCAGTTGATGAACTGAGGTGGCTGCTCTCGTATTTTCTGTCTTGTGCAATTTTGACGATTTCAAAATTTTCACTTTTTTTCCATTTTTAAAAGGCGAAATGTTTTTTTGTTACTGAATCCATATCCTTTTTCAGAACAACTATAAATTTTTCTTCCTTGTATATAATGGTAATCCTCCCAACGTTTTTTTTTTTTTGACGTCAAGAATTTTTCAGCCTGCCGTAATTGGCGCACAAAACTAAATTTTTGTATTGTACCTTTTTTTTTATTATTTTGCCTGTACTTGTGTATTAAATTTTTTTTTTCTCTTAAAATTTCACGCAGCGGTAGGGTTTAGTTCTGTAATTGCGCCTATTATGACCTCTAGGAGAATAGATTTACTTGTTTTCTTTTCCCTCTTCTATCCCTACAAACTAGATTTTGTGCTTAGCTTAAGAATTCAGATTTGGTGGGGGAACTGAATTTTTTGCATTTTACAAGAAAGAACGAATGTGGTCTTCGTATAATTTAAAAAAAATGTTTATGAATTAGATCATTCATGGAGGATTTGAGGAGAATTGACCTGATATCTTCTCCAAGAATATTTGCGCGTATGTGAATCCAACAAAAGTGACTGCGATTTCCAACACGGAAACATTATCCATTAATTAATAATCTTACATCGACCTGGTATTCCCATACGGTCACCCATCTAGGTGATGACTGGACATGACGTTGTTTAACTTTGATGATTGTAGGATAACAGGTGTTTCAACGTAATATACACGTTATTCTCACAGATATGGCGAAATATTGGACCTCTAAACAAAAATAGAACCCTATGAAACTATAAAAATACATTTTCATAATAAAGTTATCAGCAATACATTTTTGTCAAAAAATTTCAACAATTACTCTTTGTAGTAAAATGACGAACGTATTTTGTCTGTAGTTGAAGGTATAAAATTCAAAGAAAAAAATAAAATGAAAGGAGTTGAATAACCATTTAGAATCCATAGCTAAATGCGCTGCTAAGAAAGTCGGCTCTTTGTGTTGGGCCGGGAAGTTTTACTCGTCCGAAACAATTCTGCACATATACAAATCTACCATCCGCCCGTACATTGAATATTTCAAGATATTTTTGTGGAATTTTGATAAATATATCAGTTAAAATGAGGTGTTTTTGTTTATTTTCATTTTTCCGTCATTTAAATGACCCTCTATCTACCGCACCAAGTATACTTTGAAAGATATGCTAATTTTTGTCAATACACTTCATCCAAAATAGTTTTAATAAAACACATTGAAATTTATACAGTAAGAATTCTAGATAGCAATTCAAGTAACTCTCAAATCTACCATCAGCCCGTACATTGAATACTGCTGCCATATCAGGTCGGGCGCTCCTGCTATTCACCTAGGTGTCCTTGACCAAATCCAACGGAGAATCTCTAATGTGAACGATCCCGAATTGGCTGCTAGGATACAGTCGCTTTCTCACCAAAGCAGTGTCGCTTCCCTGTGTCTCTTCTACAAATACTTTCACGTCTTCTGCTCTGATGAACTTAGCTCACTGGTACCTCTATATATGAATTTTCTCGAGCAACAAGATTAACAGCTGGGTCCTACACTTTTACTGTGAAACCAATAAATTGTAAACGCAAATTCTACTCCAGGAGCTTCTTTTCTCGCACTTCCCGCCTGTGGAATTCCCTTCCGCTTACTTGCCTTCCCGACAGCTACAATCTTTAAGAATTCAAATGTAAAGTCAATAGTCATCTCCTGTCTTACTAACTAACGCCCTCTCTCTCATGCTTTTTTCTTCGTCCACCTCACTCTCATCAGTATTTTCTTCCTTATCATACTCTCTTCCTGACACTCCTGTAATCTGTCACTCTTTCTCATAACATTCCTCCTATGTAACCCCATGCACAACAGTGGCAGTGAAATGCCTTGCTTGTGGCCACTCGATTATAAAAACTCTTTCATGAGATATATGTTCATGTAATATCTTACAGTTTCTTGAAGAAATCAAACTGTATCCCAAAGTAGTTGACCAAAATTGCAACATAAGATACATATTTATGTCTAGTAATCAGGTCTATAGAAACATAAACTGAGAATCATCTACCATGTATTCAAATGTTAAAGCAGAATAATATATATCATATATTATTTCCAAGTTACCAAGAAAATTAAATGTAGTCAGAAAAGCACCAATAATAAGTAGATATGTTGTTAAACAAACACATCAGATCAAATCAAATCACATCAATGTGATATGGCTGTAACCCTGGATCATGTGCTACAACTTGCAAATGTGCCATGTAATGTATGAATTTACTTCGGTTTTTGGCAGAAGAATATTTACCAATCATTCGACTGAATGGCGTCGTTATTTGTAAATCGTGCAATGAGAGTCATGTTGAACTGTCCTATTTGGATGATTTTTTCATTAATGCGTGGTTCTCTCAGGAATCTATCCTTGAAACAACGTTGTGTCTTATCGTCATCAACGACCTTCATATGCCGTTTGAATTTCAACGCCCTCAAAATAAAGCTGATATATTTTAATCATCACAGTGAGTCGGTTTATGTCTTCCATCAGCATAGCATATACGGACCTCCAGGAGAGGAGCTCATTTCTCCTTCTTGATTTTATGTTTTACATTTAATTCATGGTATGACGATAAACTACATCCGACAGCAAGGCCTCTGGTCTGAAGATTGGAGGTTCTAAGAAGCGTGGAACCACCTCTTAAATTACTGCTGTTCCCAGGTTAACTATGACAGGGGGTGGTAGCACCTGTTGGGGTCCCAACTATGGGCAAATAATTAACAGCCAAACTGGGGTCAATCAGTATGGAATATAAAAATGCACTGTCAAACAGAAATTATCATCAAACCAATTACATATTAAAAATAAACAAAACAATATATCTTTGTAAAAAAATAAAATTTGGCAGCCATATATAGTCATTCGCATAAAGATCTGTTTCGCTGTATCACAATTCATCAGTACAGTTGGACATCTGATTGTTTTTAGCCAGAATTGAAACCCGACCGCATTTACATCAGTCGGCGATTCTACCTCTGAGCTACGAGCTTTTAGCGTAAGCATACGCCAGTAACAGAGAGTGTTCCAATCCATTACTGAATGAGCGATACGTATGTGCCAGCGCAGCTACTATTTTTTCAAAGTTTACCATTCTTCCAGAGAGCCCAATCAGTGTTTGAGAGCGTAAAATAGTCATCCGCATACAGATCTGTTTCGCTGTATCACAGCTCATCAGTACGGTTAGACATCTGATTGTCTGATTGATTCAATCCTGGCTAAAAACAACCAGATGTCTAACCGTACTGATGAGCTGTGATACAGCGAAACAGATCTGTATGCGGATGACTGTTGACAACATTCGGCGAAATTGACAACATTCGGCGAAAACGTTACCAGCAACGTATTTTTTTTTACTCGAAATTACTAATGTTCCCAAGCAAATTTAATTTCGGCATTAAATGAACTATCAAAATATTTGTCTATATTTCTGAAATGAAGCATTGTAATTATTTACATTGTCGGGGCTGATGTCGTCATCTTCGTTGGCATATTTATGACGTTTCTTACGTTGCAAGAAAACCGGAGCGTACAACGGCCGAAACGTCGTGAATATTGCAACGAAAATAATTTTGGTTGGTTGTTTTGTTTTTATGGCATATCAACCTCGGTGGGTCATTTATTGCCAACTAAACTTTATTTATTGCTGGTAATGCCTTTTTCTTTCAACAATTTATATTTGTGTTTTATAAGTTTTGTGTCTAGTAATACTTTTTCTTTTCGAGTATCAAGATTCATTGGGAATTTTTTTTTTTTTTAGGGCAGGGTCCCTAAATCCTACCCTTGTTACTGGAGGGAAAGGATGGATTAATACCTTTCCCAATGCTACCAGTGCTTAAGTGAATGCAGGGTATTCAACTGGAATTCGAACTTTGCTTACCGAGTTCTCTTTCTGAGCCGATATCCACTGCACCACAAAGCACATCCGTTACTAAACGCTTACAGCACCTGGTATTCCCAATCGGTCACCCATCTAAGTACTGACCAGGCTCAACATTGCTTAACTTCGGTCATCGAGCGAGAACCGGTGTATTCAACGTGATATGGCCGTAGGCACGCACATCCGTTACTAAACGCTTACAATACCTGGTATTCCCAATCGGTCACCCATCTAAGTACTGACCAGGCTCAACGTTGCTTAACTTCGGTCATCGAGCGAGAACCGGTGCATTCAACGTGATATGAACGTAAGCCGCAGCGAAAAAGAGGAAAACACTTTGAACTGAACAATGTAAGTAGAGTAAATGAACCATATGAATTTGATATGCGACTAAACAAATAAATGTTTTCCACTAACATGGAGTAGCATAATGATATTGATTCAAGGGCATTTCGCTAGAAAATTTCGTTTACTGTTTCAAACCAGAAATATTTTTCGTCTAAATCCACAAGAAACGTTTATAATTCTGCCATTCGTCGTATTACTTGAATATTACTTGTCTATTCTGCCATTCGTCCGTTTCATTGAATATTACTTGTCTGTTATATACCTGAAGATTAACAACATTCAAATAAGGGTTTTTAATATTGTCGGTCATGACCTGATATTTTCAGTCTCTATCCCCCATCGCTATGGCATGGATTCTTATCTTTCCTATAAATAATTTAGTAGCCGTTGTTCCTACTCTTGTATACCTCACCCACACAATTTCCAGCGTAATGTGCGTTGAGGTGTAATGGATATAGACTCGGAATGGGAAATAGGTAGACCCAAGTTCGAATTCCTATTGAATTCGTAGTATTCACTTACTCGCAAATAATTCTGGGAAAGGTATGAATACATCTATGCTCGTTCTAGCTATGGGTTAAAGAGCAGGGCAGATTACGTTCTATAGTCTTGGTTGGTAAACCGTCTAACACAGCAAGAAATGACAACATAGAGATCTCAAGCTTGTATTGACGCTACGCAAGAGTTAGGGCTCCTAACTACCAGTCGGAAGCAGCAACCAGGAAACTGCCAACCCGGTACCCTCACAGTGATGAGCCGTTGCCACCAACCGGCCAGATCGCAGGAAACTCACGGAAGCACCGATACCAAGGTCTGAAGAGAGAGAAGAGAAAAGTAGGGCAATTAACAGAATATGAATTGGCAGATATGTCTCCTCGTTTTATTATTGAAATAGCTAGATGCTCTCGTAAGTTTTATTCTAATAGCTTTTTTTCACCTAGAAAACTCCCTTCTAGTTTTTTTTTTTTTGATTCACCAACACCTGAAATTTTTAAAATATTTCAAGGCAAATTCAGTAACAGTCATCTGTCTTACTGAAGCTTGTTCTTTTATTGTCCTTTTTCCTCATTAAATTCTTCTAATTCTCTTTCACTTCCAGTAACTGCTTTCGTCTTAGTGTCCCTTTCACCTTGCTTGGGGTGGAATGCTTTTCAAATCAGCACTATTTATTTTCTAAGGTATGCCTTTTTTTAAATCTTTTTTCAGATAATTTTGTACGGCTTTTGTCTATAATTCTGATATGAGCTAGTATTTATAGTATTAACATTATTCGGACAAATGTCCTCATCTTTGTTGAAATACGTATACAGTATATACTCGCGAGTTATGCGACTTTTGAAGACCTTATTTTGAAAACCTGAATTTAGCCGGGTCGAATCATACACCAGGTCTGGGGAGTACATGCGCTAGTTTAATATCTCGTGTAAAATGCGACTCCCGTAAAATAAGTTCTTCAAAATTAAATCTTTAAAAGTCGCATGATGCACAAATATACAGTACTGTGCAAAAGTATTAGGACGAGAATGATTTTATCTTTTATGAGGCAACAAAATTTAGTTTAAATTACCCCCGTCCTAACATTTTTGCGCACTACCGGTAGTGTACAAAAGTATTAGGACAGGGGTGATTTTCCTAAAAACCTCACTGAAATTCAAATACAGGTGGAAAAGCCAAGTAAATTGCTAATAAATATTGATTATTTAAAACTAAGTTTTTTTTAAACTATTCGTTAATCCATTATCCTTGGATATGACTGACTTTTTTTATTCCCCTCTCTCGAATTGATAAATCTAATGTTACTTCGCAAGACACACTTTGGGAACAAATACAAGCTGCTTGGCAGGAGATACCATTAGATACATTGAAGAAGCTTGTGATGTCAATGTCTAAGAGAATGAAGGTTGTGATAAAAGCAAAAGGCTATTATACTGAATATTAAATTTATTTTGTAACAAGTATTTTTCTTGTTAAAGTACTTGTTGAGAAAATCCAATAGAATTACTTTAAGTTGTTTATTTTCTGTCAATATGCCTCATAAAAGATAAAATAGTTCTTGTCCTAATACTTTTGCATAGTACTGTGTATGTTAGTGAGAAAAAGCGTAAAAATTGTTGAAAATCTAGTTGTCTTCCGGAGCGACAAGCTACCCTGCACGTCATCCATTGGAGAGCTTCAATAAATTCATGCCTTCATCAGTTTGCACATTTTGCGCCTTTAGGATCACCCCTCCTGTTATTTCTGTTGTAACTGTATTTGATGGTAACATGCAAGATAAAATAGTGCATTGATTTCTTTTGCACCTGGGATGTTGAGGTTACATTGTCCCTCTTTCCAGAAGGTAATTCGCTCGCCGTTCAACTTTGAGGTGCAGTTCCTATACCCAGGCTAGCGATCGGCTGATGACCATTAAGTACAGCTGCGTTGAAGAGAGGCATTTTCCTTCACCATTTGGGCGGGGAAACTCTTTTGACTAGTCTCACATAGTTTAGCTGGCAGGTCGATGCCGTTGATTGTGGTGGGGTCGACACAGTGCTCATGCAACTTCTTCAAGCCGTTTATGATACTTGGATCTAGGCCGTAGAGCTTGTACCGGTCTAAATTCTGATTCTCCTGAGTAAATCATAGTAGATCGATTCGTTGCAAAGGTACTACGACTGACGATACACCAAATAGACCCCGTCACATTAAGATTAGCCTGAAAATTTAATTATCTAAGCATTGTAGTGGATTTCATTGATTTGTCTGTTAAACAGCATGTCAACTCATTATGGGTCATTTCACACCGAAATTAAATTTTCTTGGGATTTTTGATGCTACATAAATGTGATATGTTATTCTGTTTTCACAGTGAATACATGGTAGATGATACTCAGCTTTTGTGCATATACATGTTTGTGTGGACATAATTACTAGAGGCAGTGGGATGTATGTTTTATGCTGTATCTTTGTTGAAGTTATATTTTGAAGCAGTGTTTGATGAAATAAATTTTAGGATATTACATTATTTAATGTCATATCATTTGTTTGCTACTATTTTAAATGGATTTCAGTGAAATCGCTACAATTTGTTCGTATGTGCGTCTTGTTGATAATTTTACTATAAATATATATTTTTGATAATGATTTATATAAAAATATATTGCTGGTATTTTACTATAAAAATATTTTAATTCTTTTATAGTCTTTTTTAGGTGTTCATTATTTGTCCATAGCTGGGACCCTTACAGGTACTACAGCTCAGTGGAGTTGGGTACAAACGCAGTTAAAATGTTGTTCCACGCTCCTCAAAATTTTAATTCGATCGATCAGAGGCCTTACTGCCTGCTGAAGTTTACGGTCATACCTAGGATGAGTATTGTAGTAACAGACGACGGAAGGTGCGATTTGGGATTCGGAACTGGGATAGCTATTTTTCTGAAAATTAACTAAAGGTTACTGGGTTGATGTATATCTTCTTAAACACAAAGAGTCTTCCAAAATGCTACGTAATGCTCTATTTTCTGAATGCCAGGGAATAGTCACCATCTTCCTAAATGATCAAGAATAGAAGTGAAACAACAGAGATGTAAATCGGCCAAGAAATGCCGAGAATGACTCAGATAAAAGCCGTGAATAACGAGAAAGGAAGAAAACCTAAAGAATTTCCAAAATTTAATGAATACCACACACACACACACACACACACACACACACACACACACACACACACACACAAACACACACACTGGTTAAATCACTGGTGCCCCCTAGATGTGAATTTGCACGAGATACTAGATTGGCAACTAGGTCCCACCCTTTTACAGTGAAACCGATGAAATGTAACCGCAATTTCTACTCCAACAGCTTCTTTCCTCGCACTTCCCGCCCGTGGAATTTTCTACCGCATGCTTGCTTCCCCCACTGCTACAACCTCCAGGAGTTTAAATGTAAGGTCAATAGACACCTCCTAACACACTAACTCACACCCACTCTCTCCAACTCTCTCCCTATGTACATCCTAAGCCGTCTATCACCCTGCTTCTGACATTTCCTATAGCTAATCCCTCTATGTAACCCTCTGCGCTATAGTGGCAGTGGAATGCCTTGCTTGGGGTGACACGATTAAAAAAAAAATGCAACTGCCCAGTGTCAAACGACAATTTTCAAGCTCCATTTACTGAACAATTCATCAGGTTGTGAATTCCTTCAATAGATAACATCGTAAAAGAAAAAATTCAGCGGACATGGCGCTCCTCTTTTGTAGTTCTTAATAAATTTCGTCATTTTGATATTTCTTTTAAACAGTTTTTCTACCAACCATCTCGTAATGTACAGAATGCGAAGGATGAATTTTCATCTAAATTAAGCAAAAACGATAATGATTTTGACATTTTTTAAAAGATATATTTACTAAAATTTCACAAAAATATCTTGAAATATTAAAGAGTAAATTTCTTCAATAAAATCGTCAATGGATTCAACCACGGCCTCCACCGACTTCGGAATCTCCTGTATCTCTTTTGGACGGTTTCCTTGTTTAAGTAGATGAATGCTGCCGTAATACTTGCTTTCAGTTCCTATTTGTTGTTACAAGGTCTATTGTTGGTTTCTTGTTCAACTGCGCTACAGACACAATAAACAATAGACAAGATAGTTGGCTAGATGTAATCGGTTCTATGGTCGCGGAAATTGTCTGATAGCCATGACTGGGTTCTTCTGGTTGTATTGCCTGGAGCAGAGATCTGTTTCCAGATATAGTGCCTTCCAGCAGCTACCCTCTTGAACCAAGGTAAGACTATTTCTTCAAGGCACTTGATGTAGGCTACCATGTTAAGTCTGGGGTTCTCACCAAAAAATTCAGGAGGGCCTTTCTTATCAGAACGACCAGAGTGTGTTTTCCGAGCTTCCGTACTATCGTAATCAACATGATAATCATCCAAATATTTCCGAATTCTCTGCAATGCCCTTAAATTAACACTCAAACACTTTTAAATATCCGTAATGGAGCTTCCCACGCAAATACCAAACAGTATAGCATGCCATTTTCAAATTTCCGGCGGAGTGAATTGCGATATGGTGTTATTTATGGCATTGATTATGCTTAACTGACTCTACAATACTGTGCAGTCACCGAAATCAAAAACATAAAATACGCATGCGCAAAATTAAAAAAAAAGAAATGGCGCCAATTTACCTATAGCAGATTGTATTTAATGCTCTCTTTTGTCTCTATCCCTCTTGCATTTAATTTTTTTCTGTACGTATAAATTTTTCCAAACCATCTTTGCTCATTATGTGCCCTAGAATGGACTCAGAAAGGAAACTTCAATAACTCCTACGGAAGATATTAAAGATAAGCATGAAAACGTTAAACATTATCAGCAAGTACTCAGAATACTTGAATATTGGCAAAAAGATGAGCCAAAAATGGAGATTTCAAATTGAAGATACCAAAATCAAACAAGTACAACAATTTATGTTTGTGTGCAGTGGATATCGGCTCGGAACGAGAAATCGAGGAGCCGAGTTCAAATTCCAAGTAAATTATTTGCATTTTTACTCGCAATTCTTTGCATTCTTACGCTCAAATACCCTTGAGAAAAGTATTAATCCGTCTCTTTCCTTCAGTTATGGGTTAAATAAAAGGATAGATTTGGTTCTATAGCGCTGATTGGCAACCAACACTACCCCAGAAAGTAATGGCCACCTATAGCGTTATAATCTTTTGGCTAGTCAGTCATGTCTTTCTTGAGACATGATCGCCAAAACGTGTATCATGTATGGTATTTAACTGACAACAATTTAAATATCAGTGTAATGATTTATCAGAGGACAGAATTTGCGACACTTTAATCCATAGGCGCATTGGAATAACCAAAGAATCCTCTCAAAATGTATGCAAAGTATTATGAAGCAAGAAACTTTCGTTAAAAACAAAAATAGGAGTATTGAATCGTTACATAATATGGCAGTGAAACCTGGATGATCTCCTTACAGGAAAAAAAGTGAAATCAAGTAACAGAAATATGGTTCTACTGTTGACTGTTTAGCATACCATGGACTGAACATGTGAGGAACGTTGGCGACTTAGTAAAAATGAAAACAAAAATGACACGTATACTTAACATCAAGAAGTGATAGTTGAAATATCATATCTGGAGAACACAATGAGGAAAGATGGCTTGGAAAATTTGATACCCAAAGAACTGACAGAATACAAAATATACATGAAAAATCGACGCATAATCTATCTGGTGAGCTAGAAAAAATAGATGGTGTATCAAGTTTTATGTGACATTACAATAAGATGAACGTTATTAAGAGCTACAAAGGAGATAATAAAAAGAAGCAGTGTAAAAGCCAAAAAGTTTATTTATGGTCGCTAAGCTGATCTTGGTAGCAATTGATAACAAAAAGTTTGATGTTTGGGAGTGCATCACCCTTGCCATCATTGAGAAGAGTGGGGTCGATTTAGTCATGCAAACCGTCGGTCGAATCTGATTGAAGCCTCTGCTATCGCGTCACTGTTAGAAATTAAACAAAGATTACTGAATATCTGTTCTCGGCAATTTTACATCTATGAAGATAATCGCAATGACTAATCAAATAAGCTGTCTGGTAAAATGAAGAGAATGTCCCGATGGGCCTTTTGTTAATTCTGAATCAAAGAATGCATTATATTGCAAGATTACACGATCTTACAAAGCTTTTTCCAACTGAATGGAGTCATTATTTCCTACGAGTAGAAATAAAAGTTTAAAACAAGAGTTTTAAATAAAACTTAATATTGAACATGCTCCTGATTAGAGGTGATTTAAAGTTTATGACAAGTAGATTGTGGTGTAGAGGTTATCAGTTCGGAACGAGAAGTCGGAGAGCCGATATCGAATTCTAGTCGAATTTGTTGTATTCAATTACGCGCAAATACAATTGAGAAAAGTGTTAACCCGTCAATTTTCCCTCCAGCTATGGGTTAAATACCAGACCAGATTGAGTTTTATATCCTTGGTTGGTAACCAGTTTTCCACAGAAAGTAATGGCAACATACTGTGGGAAAATATTCTGCCCGGTTAGTCACTTCTCTTAAAATTCAAGATCGTCCTATCGTATATCACGTAAATCAGTGACGAAGAGAAACGATGTATGAAAATGAAAGATACATCTTAGACTCTTTCTTCATACAAACTGATTCCTTCGTTCCTTTCTTCCCTCCATCTGCCCGTCCGTCTATATAGATACGCACCCAGATAAACCGCGGATGATGAAAATTCCTCGGCCAACATCCTTATTAAAATCAGTATCTCAACAGCCAAACATAATACCGGTTTTCATAAAAGAGCCAGGGCAATAACGTTTCAGCACCTAATCGTACACATAAACACACACACACACAAACGTACATATATATATATATATATATATATATATATATATGAACATTGAAGTTAACACTCAGATGCGACAGACTGTTTATGATAGGCGCAGTGATGATTGCAGTTAGCATGAAAGTGTCTGTCGCCTCTGAGTGGTGACTTCAATGTTCACTTATGCACACACACACGCGCACACACACACACACACACACACACACACACACACACACACATATATATATATATATATATATATATATATATTATAAATTATAGGTTAGAACATGTACAAATTAAAATCTAGTATAAATTGTACATTTTGTTTTGACATTGAAATGACAATGTCTCATCAGGTAGTGTGGAAAGAAACGGAAATTCTTTTTCTTATATTTGGCGAGTTGTGTGTGGGATGTAGGTGGTGTGGGAGATGGGGAAATAAGGGTTGTAAGTTGTCAGTTAGAATTTGAACGAAAAGAGGAAAGAGGTAAGGGTCAGAGTTGATTAATGGACGTGTTGAAAATTTTAGAGACAGATTAACGTTAGTGGACAATGTATAATCCTTTACAGCTTTTATGGTCAGTTCTTTTGGTTTAATAAAAGGAGAAAATAAGGAAATATATATAAGGGGGAGGAGTAAGAATGGATGCGAGTGGGAATGGGGATTGTTATTTGGTGAACATATCTTTATTAGGGAATTATACGACTACATATATTTTTTGTATTTAAACTTAGTTTTTACAGAAAAGTTTTGTAATTTGCTTGAAGCATTGTGTATATTAGGGATATGGTTAGGTTTTGAAGGCTGTCACAATGCGTTTAGTAAAATAAAGGGAAGGAAATAAGTTGTTGGGTTTCAACTATTTATTATACATTAATATTTTGAGATTAAGATCTCACCTTCAGAATGTTAGAAGAGTTTGTGTTTGAGGCCGCGCCTTTTAACAGATGGTCCTTCTTGGCTGCTGCTGCTGTCGTTAATTGTGTGTGTGTGTGTGTGTGTGTGTGTGTGTGTGTGTGTGTGTGTGTGTGTGCGTGTGTAAGTGTGCTAGAGCATGTATGTGTGTGTGTGTGTGTTTATGGTGTATATATGTGTGATTGATAGTTGCGATCTTTATGGTCTGATGGTATCAGTCTACTTTGATATGAGGTTTATCTAAGTATTTGTTGACCTGACCGTTAGTTTGACTTTTGCTAAGAGGGCTTTTTATGACTATTGTGTGTGTGCGTGTTTATGAGCATATACTTCTTGTATTTCATTTTACTTGATTTTGTGTTTGTGATTTCCAAAGTTTTTTTGTAATTATTTTTCTGAATTTTTTTAATAATCTTTTCTAACGAACATTGTGGTGTAATGAAGAAGGCCACAAACTTACTGAAAGTAAAGTTTCATCGTCAAAACGTTGGTGTTACTGTTAAGATGAACGATTATACAGAACTTATGCAGGCTTGGTAATTTGAGGCATGCAGGGAAATGGGTGCTCCCGATGGTGTTGGGCACAGTGTTGCTTTTGAGACAAGGGAATTTGATTTGGCATTCTATATTTGCACGTTTCTCGGACGTTTTCAATAGCTCCTTGACAGTTGCAATCTATTTTTGTATATTTAACCTTAATTTAAAATTTAGTAAACCTATTTTCTATATAAAACTTTAAATTAGATCACAGTTTGCGGGATGAAATAAAGGTAAAATTTGAGGTAAAAGTGTTGTTAATTGAAACCCGACCGAATTGTTATCAGAGAACGATATTACCTCTGATCTATGGGCTCTCAGTAAAGGAAGGCGGACTTTAGCACACACGCCAGTAGCCAAGTGTTCAAATACATTACTGAATGAATGATACGTAAATGCTTAAGTAGCTATTGTTATTAAATGCTACCATTTCTCCACAATACTGAATCGGCGTGCGAGAGCGAAAATGGTCATCTGCAGGCAGTCCTGTTTCGCAGTATCACGGCTCATCAGTATGGCTAGACATCTGATTTCTTCTAGTCAGGATTGAAACCCGACAGAATTGACATCAGTCTGTGATTCTATATCTGACCTCGGTAGAGAAAGGCGGGCTTTAGCGTGTTATATACAATGTAAACACACGCCAGTAGCCGAAATTGTTCAAATTAATTACTGAATGAACAATATAGGTATTACGGTAAGGTATTTATATCGTCTAAATTGACAGGAAAATCTATATTGCATTAACTACTATTAAGTTTCTTACTTTAAGACATTAAAAAAACAAAATATTCCACTTCCTCACCCTGACCATATCAGGAGGGAAATATATATATATATATATATATATATATATATATATATATATATATAAGAAAAAATGACAAGTCCATAAAAACGAAGAGATTAGTCTCAAAAGTTTTTTTAATTGATATAAAATATTGAATAAATAAAACTAGATGGGTCAATGGATATTATACAAATCAGCATAAATAAACGGTTATAAACCAAGAATTGTTTTCGGCAGTTGTAAAAATTACAAACTGATTTTTCAAACCCGAAAAATCAAATGTTTCATGTTACTCAGAAAATTGAAAACAAAATTTGCACAGAGAGGAAATAAGGTTAGATGGGTACAGTGGATATCGGCTCGGAACGAGAAATCGGGTAGCCGAGTTCAATTTACAGTTGAATTCATTGCATTCACTTACGCGCAAATACCCTTGGCAAAGGTATTAATCCGTCTCTTTCTTCCAGTTATGGGTTAAATAACAGGACATATTGGGTTCTATAGCCTTTGCTGGCAACCAATCTACCGCAGAAAGCAATGGCAACCTACTGCGGGATAATCTTCTGCCCAGTCAGTCATGTCTCTTTCTAGACATGATCGCCCAAGCGTGTTTCACGTATGGCACGTAACTGACTGAACGGTAAAGTTGTACACAGTTAAGCACTGCAACAACAGATAAGAAAATGTTACAAAAATAAAGAACGTATACGCCAAACTACACACACACACAAAAGAAAGATATAATATAATTACGGTCACAAATAATTTGCAATCACAAAATATTATAAAGTTAAATATTATCATTAGAGAAACACAAGTAAAAATATTATACAAAAATAAGAAACAAGATTCACAAAGAATTTCTCAGGAACTTCCATTCAATCTGCGGTGAGAGTCCTCTATCATTTAATACCCAGAAATACTTATACAGATCGGTCTGAGATTTTAAGTAAGGACTAGAGAATGCATATTTATCAATGTAAAGTCTATGTTTTCAACATCCGGCGGAAATTCTAAAATATACTTGTCTTTATCATATTTCATAGAAAAAAATATTTGCTTGGTACATAACTTTTTCAAACATGGATATATATCCAACTGAACAAATTACAGGGGGAATTGTATTTATTTGGTGATTATTATAAAATTATTTACTATTTTATTATGTTATATAATGTCACTGTGTATACTACTCGTGAAAGATTAACTAATTTTTAAAGTCTTTTTATTGAAGGTCTTACTTTTGGGCTTGTTAAAATTAAAATAATTATCGATCAATTTCAGAAAATATTGACTAATATTAATATGAATATAATTGGCAAAAAGTATAGTTGAACCATAAAACATTTTTTCTATTTTAATCTTATTGCAACCAGTTTCAATACGTAGTTTTAGATTCCAGTGGAAACCCACATTTTTCAGTGAGTTATTATACGGGACTTTATTGTCATTAAATATTTTGTAATTGGAGGGTAATCTATTTATTCATCCTAGTATTAATGGTAGTGAAAATTTATTTATCATTTAATGTGGATGGCTAGAATGGATACTGGAGATTCACTATTTTTTTATGATATGACTTAAAAGTATGACTAGCGATTCTGAAATAGTTCATCATCTCACCGCCCACAAACTGTTCTCCGACAGGCAATATGGATTCCGATTTGACAGGTCCACAGCCGACCGGCTAACTACTGTAACAGAGTACATGCTACAGGCCCTTGATGAGTCTGACGAGGCTCGCGCGGTTGCTCTGGATATCTCCAAGGCTTTCGACAGGGTTTGGCACCCTGGCCTCCTATGCAAACTACGCGGTTATGGTATTACCGGTCGCCTGCTTGACCTAATCCAATCTTTCTTAAATAACCGCAAAATGAAGGTCGTTCTGAATGGGCGTGCCTCTTCGTCCTACAGCACGAATGCTGGTGTCCCACAAGGCTTTATCCTGGGCCCAACGCTCTTCCTTATTTTCATCAACGACCTCCCAGATGAGATCAGGTCCCAAGTAGGCATCTACGCAGATGACACTACAATATACTCCCGCTCCAGTAAGAAACCTGTCGTGGCGGACAGACATAATCTCGCTGCTGACCTTGAGCGGGATCTACACTCTGTGGTGAACTGGGGCAAGAAGTGGCTTGTCAACTTCAATTCCTCTAAGACCAAGCTGTTGTCTGTCAACCATTACAGGCAACCTCTTCTGCCTCCCATAAGCATGGACCAGATGATTCTCCCGGAGAGTAATACACTACGCCTCCTCGGACTTACCCTGTCCTCAGACCTCAAATGGAAGCACTATATTGAATCCATAGCAAAATCTACTGCTAAGAAGATTGGGTCACTATGTCGATCCAGGATGTTTTTTCCACCTGAATCCATCCTGCATATATACAAGTCAACCATCCGTCCGTGCATGGAGTACTGCTGCCATTTATGGTCAGGTGCCCCTGCCGTTCTCCTCAGTGTTCTTGACAAGCTCCAAAGGAGAGTCTGTAATGTGATAGGTACTGATCTGGCGACTCGTCTGCAGCCACTTTCCCATCGTCAAAATGTGGCCTCCCTCTGTCTCTTCTATAAATACTTTCATGGCTTCTGCTCGGATGAGCTTAAGTCACTGATGCCTCCTCAACAGGTGTTTACCCGTTCAACCAGACTGGCAACTGGGTCCCACCCATTCACAGTCAGGTTAGCCAAACGCAGACGACAATTCTACTCCTGCAGCTTCCTCTCTCGCACTTCCCGCCTGTGGAACTCACTCCCGTATTCTTGCTTTCCTGACGGCTACGACCTCCAGAAATTTAAAAGCAAAGTTAATACTCACCTACTAACCACTGGCCTCTAGCTCTCTCTCCCCTCCCCTGTATAACCTTCCCTTTCTCTCCGCCCATGTACCTGTCATTGCACCTGCTTTCTCAGTTTTCTATTGTTCCTTTCTAACTAGCTTGTACTCCTCACTCTTTTCTAATTAATCTTTCTACATTTATGTAACCCCCTGCACATCAGTGGCGTTTCTGCCTTGCTCGGGGTGAAATGATTAAAAAAAAAAATCTCAATAAGCTCATTATCCCTATACAGTCTGATTTGTTCGAATTCAATAATCCTTTTAAGAAGGTTCAAAATACACGTGCCCATTTAATCGGCACCTTGAGTGGAGTCAAAAGCAACCATAGGGACATCAAAATTGACATAGTTATATATATATATATATATATATATATATATATATATATATATATATATAAATAAAAATATAAGTTACAAAAATTATATATATATATAGTCATCCACAGACAGATTTGTTTCGCTGCATCACATCTCATCAGTACAGTTAGACAGCCAATTGTTTTTTACCCAGGATTGAAACCCAACTGAATTGGCGTTAGTCGGCGATTCTACCTCTGAGCTACGGGCGCTCGACAGAAGGAGGCACACATTTTAGCCTGTATATTATTATTATTAAACACGCCCAATAACTGAGTGTTCTAATTCATTGCTGAATGAACTATATATATATATATATATATATATATATATATATATATATATATATATATATATATATATCAAGTTGTAGTGTTTAATTGTGATGATATTTTGCGGCATGGTTATATCTTTCATTGGTTTTACTAGCTAGCAAGCAGGTATTTTATCATAAATTGCTCGATACTGGGATCTAGATATGGCGATGATAGGTACAAAGAGTTTGTCTCTTTAGTGGAGCAGATATATGCAGGCTTTGATGTTTCATGAGGTCAGCGTTTTGATGTTTTCACTCATCCGGATCTGATGGAGAAATAGTCGCAAATATGAAAATAACATTGACATTTCATTTTAACGGATATATTTACCAAAATTACGCAAAAATATATTGAAATCTAAAAAGTTATTTTATTCAATAAAAAAGCCATTGGCTTCGATCACGTTTTCCAGACGAGTTCGAAATCTTCTGTTACTCTTCTGGATGGTTTCCTTTTTTAAGTTGTTGAAACTTGTCATAATACTTGCCTTCAGTTCATTATTGCTTTGGAAAAGAATTTTGTTGGACTCTCGGTCAACTGCGCTCCCACATATCACAACCCGCGAGTTAGGTGGCCAGATGAAATAGATGGTCGCAGAAATTGTCTCTCAGCCATGACTGTCTTCTCCTGATAGGGAACTATTGCCAGACATAGAAATTGCCAGCAGTCATCCAATTACACAAAAGAAATAGTTTCTCAAAGCGCTTAATGGAGACTTCTATGTTGAGTCTGACAACCTCACCAACACATTTGAGAGTTCTTTTCTTATCAGCACGTGAGTTTTCCTAGCTATCGTACCTTTATAATCTCTATTATACTTACCAAAATCTTTCTGACTCCTCTGCACAGATTAACACCCAAACACTCTGAAATGTTCATGTATATATATATATATATATATATATATATATATATATATATATATATATATATTGAGATTTGAAAAAGAAATCACTCGACCGGCAGTCAAGAGCGAGGGAAAATTTACTCGCCCCAAAATCATTTCTCTCGACCGACTCCATTTTCTTAATAGTCGCCTTACGTAAACATAGCGTGAATCGCTGACGGAAAACAAAAAATGAAATTGTAATTAAAATTTCTACCGTGTTAGAAGTGTTTTAAAATTTAAAAAATATAATAACAACTAAATTTGATCTTTCTTCTTAATAATAGCATAAACATAATGATGATAAAACTTTATTTTTAATTTTATGCCCTTTTAAAATCATGATAGGCTGCTTTTTTGGCAATTGAGTGGAGGTACCTAAATTCATTGTTTGTTTCTTCTGTTTGACTACAATTTCTATCTCATAGAGAATGAAAAAAAACTCATTTTCTCAACGATTTTCTATTAAAAAATTAACTTACTTATATAATTGGTTTTTCGGTGCCTAGTTGAAAGATGTAGGTCTATACTTTTCTTTTTTTATATTTCTTTTTACTTTTCGTAAGTGGGGAGGAAATATAGATGTTGAGTCAAGGATAATAATTTTCCAAATGAGTTTATAAAAATCTGTGAGAGTCTTTAATCTGGGCGATAGAGACACTTTGAATTCACTCTGGAAGCGTTAATTAAAACAAATTTTTAAACTGACCGGAACGATAAAAGCGAGACAGGAGCTTGTCAATCTAAATTCCATTTGCTAGATCTTGCTTTGATTACTGCGGGATGTCACTGTCATTTGTTTAACCACACATTTTCACGCAAATCAAGGCTGAACATCCCCGGAAATTTTTCCCACCTGAATCTATTCTGCACATATACAAATCTACCATCCGCCCGTGTATTGAATATTGCAGCCATATCTGGTCGGGTGCCCCTGCTGCTCTCCTTGGGCTTCTTGACAAAATACAAAGGAGGATCTCTAACGTGGTTGATACTAACTTGGCAGACCGGCTGCAGCCGCTCTCTCACCGGTGTGATGTAGCTTCCCTGTGCCTCTTCTACAAGTACTTTCATGGCTTCTGCTCCGATGAGCTTAGATCACTGGTGCTGCCTAAGCACGAATTTACACGAGATACTAGATTAGCAACTAGGTCCCACCCTTTTACAGTTAAACAAATAAGATGTAACCGTAAATTCTACTCCAATAGCTTCTTTTCTCGCGCTTCCCGCCTGTGGAACTCCCTTCCACAAGTCTGCTTTCCCGACAGTTACAATCTCCAGGTGTTTAAATGTAGGGTCAATAGACACCTCCTATCACACTAACTCCCAACTATTCTCACAACACTCTCATCTACCCAACCCTCATTCTCGGTATCCTCACCCGCCTATCACCCACCCTCTGTTATGTCCTATATTTAACCAGCCTTTCTCCTCTCTACGTAGCCCCCTGCACAGTAGTGGCAGTGACATGCCTTGCTCGGGGTGAAACGCTTATAAAAAAAAAAAAAAAAAAAATCTCAGTCAGCGCTACTTATTAACCCATAGGTTAGCGGAAGAAATATGTTTATGGCTTTTCAAAATATATTAGCGCAAAATAGATTGTGATTTGCTGAATTTTCGTTTCGAGAATAATCACATATAAAGATGATATTCACAATTACACACAGACAGGCACACATACAGACACACACACACACACACACATATATATATATATGGAGAGAGAGAGAGTGAGAGAGATAGAGAGAGAAAGTGTGTGTGAGGCAGTAAGAGAAAAAGCAAGAAAGAGATAGGGAGAGTAAGAGAAACGTTATCTATAATTACAGACATGGATATATGAATTATTCCACATTTAGATACAAGATATAAACATTGTTTAATGTCTCATGAGAAATATGGACGCAAATTGCAATTTTGTCATGTTTCCTTAATAATGCAAGTGTAGTGAGAATGATAGACTGTTCGATGGATATTGGAAAACGGAGATAGATATGGAGACTGGCAGACAGGTATCGAATTTTTACGACGCATTAAACTTAGTCAGGTTTTTTATTATCTGGTTTTGAATGAAGCACACTGTGGGGGTCAAACTGACTACTTGATAGTAATGTTCTGACAAACTGGCCTTGCTAAAATTACTCTGTACAGAGAAACTGAGGGAGAGAGAGAGATAGAAGGAGAGAGTTTGTGTGAAAAATTAGTAGGGATTAGAAAATTGAATCATAATGGAAAATTATCTTTATGAAAATGTTATCTCCCTTGAGATCATGGGTTCGCCACGGGTTTCTTTTGTCTGTTATCTCTGAATTGCTATTAACCTATTAGGAAGGATAGCAGAGTAGTTTTTTGTTTCCTTCTTCAATTTTTTAACTGATGGTTGTGGTGCAGTGGGTATCGACTCGAACGCGAAATCGGAGAGCCGAGTTCGAATTCCAGTCAAATTCATTGTAATCCCTTCACTTGGGAAATGTATTAATCTGTCGAGTCTCCCTCCAGCTATAGGTTAAATAGGGTTGAATAGCTAGACGGATTGGATTATAAAGCTTTTGTTGGCAACCAGTCTACCGAAGAAACAGATGGCAACCTACTGCGGGAAAATCTTCCCAATCTGCCATGCCTTTTCCGAGAGACGATCGCCCAAGCGTCTATCACGCCTGGCACTTAAATGACTGAGATTTTACTTTTAGATTGTTTGCTAGTCAAGAATAAAGATTACTCCGTCTACTCTGCTAATGAACCCATATATAGAGCCACAGAAGATATGGTTTTATCCCTCCATAATGGTATTATTAGGATGTGGGTTTTAATGCAGAGGATATCAGCTCGGAACGAGAATCGAGGAGCCGACTTCGAATTCCAGTTGAATTTGTTGCATTCACTTACGCGCAAAATACCCTTGGGAAAGGTACTAATCCGTCTCTTCCTTCCAGTTATGGGTTGAATAACAGGACTGATTGGGTTCTATAGCCTTGGCTGGCAACTAGTCTACCGCAGAAAGAAATGGCAGATTACTGCGGGATAATCATCTGCCCAGTCAGTCATGTCTCGAAAGAGACATGATCGGCCAAAGTGCTTATCACGTACGGCTCTTAACTGACTGACTGAATAGTATTATTGCGGACGTGAACGCAGCAGACTACGTTGATATTTGAACTCCGCTAGCCGGTAACCATTAGGCTACCAGTTCCTCAACGAAAATCAATCAGAGTTATTGGACTAAGACTATGATTCGAGTGGCCAGCTTGATTAATTATGACTTTTCTGTCGTGTCAGAAACAATAAAAGCCAGCAGACGTGAAGACAACAAGAAAGGTCTATATAAAAATAAAACTAATTGTTTGTGCAAAGTCCGGAGCGGCATATGTAAATGAGAAATGCTTTTGATTAGATTGGTGTTTGTAATAACAGCGAAACTTTTGACCTGTAGGGAAGGGAGAAATCAAATCAGAAACATGTGTAAAATGGTTTTATCATGGTTTAGAAGAATAAAGTCGAATATTCTCAGATTATTATTATTATTATTGTCATTATTATTTCCTTTGATATCTGCTGTAGACACATTCCCTTTTGGGACCCAAACAGCCACCTAAGGTTGGAAATGGCTTCGTAGCATTTTACACAAATCATATGTAAAACAAAAACAAAACTCATAAAAATAACATGCAGATAAAGTACTTCGGAATTTGTGTAAGAGCATTTGTGAGTACAATTAAAGGACGCGTTCCAGAAGATGAGCAAAATACTAACACACAGGAAAATCTCAATAGAAACGAAGAAAAGAGTGCTAGACTGCTACGTGATGTCAGTTCTTCAATACGGCTGTGAATGCTGGACAATATCATCGAAAATGAGGACAAAACTGGAAGCGGCCGAAATATGGTTCTACAGAAGGATGCTACGGATATCGTGGACTGAGCATACAAGCAACGACGTAGTGTTAGAAAGAATGGCAACAAAAAGGAAATTGATGCTGAGCACCAGGAAGAGACAACTGAAGTTCCTGGGACATGCAATGAGGAAGGAGAGCACGGAGAACCTGATACTGACTGGACAGATAGAAGGAAGGAGAGACAGAGGAAGGCAGCGGATAACATATTTGCAGGGTCTGATCAGGTGGATGACGGAACGGGGGTTGCCAGGAGCAACAGGAGCAAACATACTAAGAGCCACAAGGGATAGGGAGACGTGGAGATCCATGATCGCCTACGTCCTGAAGGGACAGGGCACATAGAAGAAGAAGAAGATTACCTGGGTAGATCTACATTTGCCTCCTACCGGACAGTTGTTAACCGACCTACAATTAAGAATTTAAAATACCTGTTTTAGTGTATTTATTAACTTAATTATTTAAAATTTGATTATCATGTGAATTGATAATAATGTCGATATTGTGAGTGCAGGAGTAGCTAATTTTAAGAGTATTTCTATTGAAGATTTCGATTAGTGGATTGTTGATATAGAAATGTTTACTAGCTAGTTTAAGAAAATATTTCCCTATACCAATATTAGGTAGTCTAGTGAATGAGGAGATAAATCATGTTAGTTTCTTTTCTCTAAGCTTATTTTAGAACTAGATAGATAGTTCATAAATAATAACAGTTTTTTGTACCAATTTATTTTTGAAACCATCCTCCTGAAAGGCCTTGTGGTATAATTTCTTATTTGCATAGAAAATTTTTAGTTCCGACAATAACCGGTTAATTCTAGCGTTACAATTATTGGGTATTTTCTTTATAATAGTATTAGGTTGGCGGCAATGGATATTAATATAACTGTGTATTTTCTGTCACACTTCGGAGATTCGGATGTTTTGTTTTTTCATGTCTTAATGTAAAGTAGTGGACTGGGGTAAGAAGTAGCTTGTCAATTTCAATGCTTCTAAAACGAAACTGCTATCTGTCAATCGTCACAGGCAACCTCTCATGCTCCAAAAAAAAACATGGACCAAGCGATTCTCTCTGAAAGCAATATACTGCGCCTCCTCGCGTTACCCTATCATCCAACCTCAAGTAGAATAATTACATTGAGTCAATAGCTAAACACAATGCTAAGAATGTTGGGTCTCTCTGTCGGACTAGAAGGTTTTTCCCGCCTGAATTCATCTTGCACATATACAAATCAACTATCCGTCCGTGCATAGAATACTGTTGTCATATCTGGTCAAGTGCCTCTGCTGTTCACCTCAGTGTTCTCGACAGGCTCTAAAGATAAATCTGTATTGGGATAGGTCCCAACTTGTCAGCTCGACTATAGCCACTATCTCACTGGCTGAATGGGGCTTCACTCTGTCTCTTCTGCAAATATTTCTGCTCTGATGAACTTAAGTCATTGGTGCCCCCAATACAAGAATTTACTCGTGCAAACTAGCAACAAGATCCCACTAGTTTACACTTAGATCGACCATATGCACACGACAATTCTACTCCACTGGCTTCTTTTCTCACTTTCCTTCTGTGGAACTTCCTTCCGTATTCTTGCTTTCCTGGCGGCTAAAACATACAGAAATTTAAATGCAATGTTAATTCCCATTTATTATCCACTTAACTCCAGTGCTTTCTACATAACTCTTTATATCTTGTTCTTTTCCTTTCTCTCTATCCTTCGCAACTGTCTTCGCACCTTTGTTCCCATCTTTTTCTTGCACTTTCTTTAAAACCCTCTATAACTGGTTCGTCTCCCCCATCAATCTCCTCCTGCCTAAACTTTTACTATTATGTAGCCCCCTGCGCACCAGTGGCGGTACTGGAAGTGGAAGCTGATCGGCAAGTCAAGCACTCCTAATAGATTAAGGGATATGTGATCTATGTTTAACAAAAAAATTAAGATTTTGAAATTTCAATATCAGAATCTAATTTCGAATAAGCGTAGAGAAACCATTAGTAGGTCTCATCACAGTATTAAATTTAAGTTGCAATAATTATCTCATTCTTATATGTAATCACGATAGAATTTTTTTAATTTGGCGAGGCAGTAACCTTTTCCTTTCTACCTACTACTACTAAACCAATGGTCAAAGCACATGCTTCCCACTACCAATAGATTAGTAAGGCGATTGAGCTGAATTGAAGCTATCTCGCTGTTGTTTCTCTGTCTGTGAGTGAGACAAGAGGGATATATATATATATATAACGGAAATTAACGAATTTTAACGAAACTTGGTTCGATTCATCGCAAACAACCATTAATTTCCGTAACATGTTTACATTTGTTGACATTACGATATATTTCAGAGCAGATATCGTTGTTTGCGATGAATCGAAAATTGT
This sequence comes from Ascarosepion bandense, assembly GCA_037127315.1. Taxonomy (NCBI): domain Eukaryota; kingdom Metazoa; phylum Mollusca; class Cephalopoda; order Sepiida; family Sepiidae; genus Ascarosepion; species Ascarosepion bandense. Next base: position 3,013,225 of record JBBBDQ010001362.1, on the reverse strand, counting down.
GTTATATAGGCTTGATTAAAACCTCGTTCAGACTGGAGGCTATTCGTGGTCGAGAGATCTAAGACGTTGCCAGATCAAATGGTAGCTTCCCCTAGGAGTCGTAGGTTCGTAATCCTGTCGAATAGCACACATTTTCGTAATAACAATTCATCGTAAATAATCAGGCCGGTAGATATAAATATATAATATTATTTAATTAAAAAACAGAATATCTGCTTAAATACGAGTATCGATAAAAAATAATGTTTAAACAATTCATTTCATATATATGTGTGTGTAATAATATTCTTATTATTTATGTTAAAAACATTTTCGCTACATAAGCATGTCATGCTATATTTAGCACCTCATCAGACGATATATATATATATATATATATATATATATAATAATAATAATAATAATAAAACCGATTCTGTCCGTATCCTACTCTTAAAATATTACACAAGAATCTTTTAAAGACTATGAATAAGCAACAGAATCTAACTCCGTTACCGTCCTCGGCTATAGAGATTTGGACAAAGAGGGGAAAAAAAAGAAAACTGCGTAGGACCGACAATGCATACGGTTCTTCACAGTAAAGAAAAAAACCCTCGAACGGAACGAACCACCAGGAAAGAAAAGTGCTCGATACAAAACTAACCAAAAAGTGTTAACCAAAAGGCAGTTACGCAGAGCAAAAACACACGAAAAAAATCGCAAGATCGCCAAGACCTACCGCGGTTTCGCACAACGGCCCTGACGAGCCGTTGTGCGAAACCGCGGTAGGTCTTGGCGATCTTGCGATTTTTTTCGTGGATTTTTTTCGTATATATATATATATATATATATATATATATATATATATATATTATTCCGGTATAAGTCCAAAATTTTTTTTCATCCACAGGAAAATAAAATCGGGTGGGATTAATAATTTTTGAATTTCAAGAAGTAAACAGGGAAGAAGACAGATACCTATGTCTCATATTAGATGACTTCCCCTCTCCCTTATCTGAGTTGAGAGTTTAAAAGTTGAAATTTAGCCATGTCAGGGGGAATAGAAGTGGTAGGGGGAACGAAAGAAAAAGGAAAAAAGAAAAAGGAAAAGGATAAAGAACAGGAAAGGAAAAAGTATATATTTGGCTCTGTAATTAGCATATAATATTTACATTGCGTCCTCCACCTTGATCAATGTTTATATTAATGAAATTAATATTAATTAGGATCGTTTTTTTTTGGATTTACCTACCTGATTATCCTTTTGGATTAATATATATATATATATATATATATATATATATATATATATAGATAGATAGATAGATAGATAGATAGATAGATAGATAGATAGATATTAACAACGGTTTTTAATATAATAGATATGATTAGAAGTCGTAGTAATAATGATAGTAACATCATCAAGAAATTCGGGCAACACCTGAAGTGAATTTGAGATTTCTTTGATATAATTCTATCTTCACTCGCGATCGATCAACACATCTTCATATCTCATGAACTCGTGATGCCTGCATCTTTTTAACAAATGACTCTATATAAGGTTATATATCTATCGCTGTAAAGACGTAGCTAAATATGTTTTGCTGAACCTGAGAAAGAAGCTAAACGCCCCCCAAAAATGTTTATCGAAGAAGAATACTTGAATGATCATCGATATGAAGCACTGACGGCTCTATTCAGTACCTAGAATGAGTGCTCTGGAATATGAGATGCTGTAAGTTTGTGTGTGCGGGTGGTGTAATGACTAACGGTACCGAATTTGAGATACCAGAGACGAGGTGTGAATCCACCTTTTCAACCCCATCCATGGATTAATACGTATAATTGTTACCTGTAAATCATCATATCTCTAAAAAGTTCTTAAAGTCACAAAATATTTCTGGCTTAAAATAAACAGCAGATACACCGTAAAACCAAATCAATCACCTATGAATAAAATACTTAAAGTGATAGCAATGAGCAACATCCATGTTTATGAGGTCCAGAATATGCTGATTGCATCCATAGAAAAGGCGGAATACTATGCCTCCTAAAGGACTCCACTAACCGTGTGGGTGCTTGCGAATGCAAAAATGGATGATAAAATATTTACCCCTGAACTCAAATACAAACTCAAAGTAAATACACATACAACCAATGCATGTCTATAAACTAATTTTTAAATACGACAAATGTTTGCAGATAGTCTCATGTATAAACATGATTAACGTTTCCATATAAAGTAAAATCAGTCAGTCATTTAAGTGATACGTGATACACGCTTAGGTAATCACTTCTCGTAAGAAGAGTCATGAATGACTGGGCTGGAGATTTTCCAAAAGTAGGTTGCCATTACTTTCTATAGCAGACTGGTTGCCATCCAAGGCTATGGAACCAAGTTTGGTATGCAATTTAATCCATAGATGGAGAGAAAAGCCACAGAAATGTAAGTGGATGCAACGAATTCAACTGTAATTCGAACTCTGTTTTCCGATTCCGCGTTCTGAAACGATATCTATCGTACCAGAACGTACATCCACACTCTTATTAACGACTCGAAATAAAATACGGAGTTTTTGTTGGACGTATAATGAGAAAGGAAGTCTTAGGTGCGTCGAAAGCAAACAATGCAGTGAAAAGTTGCGTTGAACGAACTCGGCGAACTGGAACAAAATGTATGGAGAAAACAAGTAAAAAACAATACAAAGCAGAGAGCACTAACCCAATCATGGTTCCGACGAATGGTAGAATCACGACTCGGTAAAAATAGACAGACATTTTTTTTTGCCCGGCTATATGGCCGGGACGACCCACTATAAAATGACCGTGTGTCAGATATAACCTTGCGTGGGAAGGTTGGTAAATACTGTTGCAAAGCAGTACTTGCCTTTACTACTACGACACTGTCAGCTCTCTGCCTTCGTGTAGAGAGCGCTCTCTGCTTCCGAGCAGAGAGCACTAACCCAGTCGTGGTTCCGCCAAAGGGTAGAATCACATAAAAATGTGTAAGCGATGACGAAATCTACGTAAGACTGGATACTGTAGTGAATGATGTAAGCCCACAAAATAAATCCTCCTCAAGTTTCTAAAATTTATGATATTTTTCTTTATTCATCTAACATAATGTTTTTCAGTGTTCCCATATTTGTTGGCGAAATATTCTCGTTAGTACTAACCGTAGCACGTCCACCTTCAAATGAATTTCTTTGTGAAAACTACAATTACGATCAACTCCTAACAACGCATAACGGAAAAAGGCAACCAGAAAACGTGTTTAACATCATAGAATAATAACGATGTAAGTTTCCAAATGAAATTTATACGTGAAATATGGCTATACAGAAGGATGATGTGAATATTAAAAATGTAATTCTTAGGCAACGAAATCTTAAGAAAGATGAAAACAAAAAAGACATTTATACTGAGAATATACTGAAACTTTGTTGAAGCAACCAGAAAGGGTTGCTGTGACAATTCGTACTCACAGGGCATATCGAAAGGAAAATGGGCAGTGGAAAGAAGACGAGCACATACCTGAAGAGATTTTACGAATAGATGGCTAGACGAGTAATTGGAAAGATGACTAAAAGACAAATGTTGCTAAGAGCTAAAAGGGATAGGAAGTTAGGGAGAGCCGTTAGCGTTCACATACTGAAGGGGACACGAAGCGTAGAAGAAGTTTCATGTGTAGAGATTCGCAAATTTTAAATGTTAAAATCCCGAAATACATCAACTCGTTGACGTATTCGGCTGTTTCTTTGCTTGTTAAGAGTACAATTTCTTACATGCATATAAGATGTTGAGCAGTTTATCCATCAATATAGCATATGTAAAAACTATATTTTACAACACACACACATACACACACACACACACACACACACACACACACACACACATATATATATATATATATATATATATATATATATATATGATAAAATAAGCTAAAAGAACAAAGTAGAAAACCTATCACAATTAAACATGTTTTACTTTTATTTATTCTTTTTAGCGATCGATAAAAATGAAAAATATCATAAAGAGACAGTATACTGGTATGTTTTTACTTAAGTTTATTCATTTCGCTCATATATGTGTCAGGTGTATTAACGTTGTTGTGGTGCCCTTCTACGAGGAATGGGCTCTTCCTATTGCTACATATAAATTACCTGCGTGACTTCCGGATGGCAGATATCGAAAGCAGTTAACGAAGGCAGTTAACAGGAGTAGTTAACCGGAGCAGTTAACGAAAGCAGTTAACGAAGTCAGTTAGTTAACGGAAGTGGACGACATCTACTAGTCAGGCAATAAGCAGCGTAATAATACCTTCGGATTTACTTATTTCTAGTTACTTATTATTAACACTTCCTTTGAATATCTTGTTTCTTGTTATACTAATACACTGTTTTTAACCTAATTCTTGTTCTGTGTCTTACTTCCGGCACCAACCGGTCACTACAACTTTGCGGCGAAGTCGCACCACAACTCCACTACTAAAGTCATAGATGATTCATTTCAGATGAATGTGCGTGGAATATGTTGCATGTGTAGGTATGTATAGAAACGCTTGACTATTTACACGTATGTGTATATTAATATACGTGTCAAGTGTATTTAAACGATGGACAATTTATATATATGTGTGTTTGAGATCTTCTGGGCAGTAAAGTTTGTGATGTTGTATGTTGGTTGGTAACGTTAGTTAATATAAGTGCATATGTGTCTATGTGTGAAAGAAAGGTCTGTAGACATTTCCGATTAAATAATTAAATTAAAATGTAGCGAGATGTTGTGAGGGGGTATCAATGTTGTTGTCACTTACTATTATACAATTTACCGTCTAAAAGCTTGTCAGATTATGATCCATATATTCAAATCACACGCACATATACACACACCAACACACACTTACGCATACACATATGTGTGTGTATGTGTGTGTCTATGTGTATCTCTGATTCATCTGCGAATGATGCAACAATTATCAGCGCGTAAAATGTGTTTAAATTTCATTCGATTCTATTTCGTGACCTTGACATTAATAGCCTTGAAAAAGCCATGATTCATTCTCTGGCTTAATTAGTAGAGCAGACTGAACTCGGAATTTTAAAAAAAAGGGGTGTAGTTTTTTCATATTTTTATCACACTGCGTAAAGTTTATATTCCGAAACACGTGGCTGTATCTACATAAATCGTCACTAGCGATTTAATTATGAACTAAACTGCTCGTTCTTCATATGTCAAAATCGACGGAAGAGTTCACCATTCATGTATCAGAGTAGATTTAATAACTAATAAAAGTTTGAGCGGATAGAACTTTGCGCAGTGTAAAAACGACTTTTCAGACCAATTGTCCGTAGAATCAGTGACAAAGATTGAAATGAAAAAAAAAAAAACAAGTCAGCATTAGGTTTTATATACAAGTTTCCCTCTCCTAAGATTTCTACAAAAAATGAATGTGTGTCCTTCACACTTAAAAGCATCCGAAATAGGACTAAGGCACCTTTGCAAGTCGTGGTCTAACCGCGCGCTTGGACAGCGAAATACTTATTTCTACGTTAATGCATAATGATATTTTTGTGTCTTGTGAGAGATTTAAGCAATGATTTGCAGATACGGCCATGGAAGCTGAATGGTAACTCTATGGACACAACTTATCTTATCATTAGACGTAAAAGACTGTGTGCCCAGTTATGTTGGGATTAGGACAGACTACAAGATTACTGCCATATTTCTAATTTGAACCTGTTCTCCTGGAAACGCAACATATATATATATATATATATATATATGTGTGTGTGTGTGTGTGTGTGTGTGTGTGTGCGTGCGTGCGTGCGTGCGCGCGTGTGTGTGTGTGTGTGTGTGCGTGTGTGTGTGTATGAATCTCTTCACTGCAGCTTATCAAGCGCTAAAAACGAAGCATATGTAGACTTGTTTCGCTCTCTTGATGTTGCGTATACTTGATCCATCTTACGCCAAATCCATATGATGGCTATAGAAAACTAACAACTGACATCGACCTTTTCCCCTCAATGCTTCCAATAAGTTATATGATGTACATCTACATGAGCCATATTAGAAAGATTAAAGGTCAAGGGGAAAAGATTATAACTACCAAGGGTTTCAAGAGGACAGAACTTGTTCCGACTTTATTAAGTGTAGTCAAAAATATTTTTTCACAGCGCTTGTTACTCTAAAGCAGCTATTTTGCTCTCAGTACATGAAAGAGTGTGTGTGTGTGTGTGTGTGTGTGTGTGTGTGTGAGAGAGAGAGAGAGAGAGAGAGAGAGAGAGAGAGATGATTGTATACGGATCATTTTTCTCTGCCATTTTGTCAGCTTCTTTTTCTATCTATCTATCTATCTATCTATCTATCTATCTATCTATATATATATATATATATATATATATATATATATATTATAAATTATATTTTAGAACATGTACATAATTTTTTTTATATATCCCCTACAAATAGTACATTTGTTTCGACATTGAGAGTTCAAGGTCTCATCAGGCTGTGTGGATAGGAATGAAAAGCCTCTTTTCTTATATTTGGTCAGTTGTGTATGGGATGTTGGTGGGGATTAGTGATAGGGGAACAAGTCGTATGTATTGACCGCTAGAATTTTGAAGAAAGTGGTGTGGGTAGTGAATACGGCTGATTAATGAGAGTCTTTGAATTTACTAGACAGACAAGTTTAACAGTTAGAATGTAAGTTTTTATTATCTCGCGACTAGAGTATATACTTTGGATTTCTTAGAAGAGCAGGTAGGTATGTGGGATGCTTATATTGTATGGAATATTTTTGTATTTAAGCAGAGTCTTTATAATTAATCTAAATTTGTATATTTAATCTTAATTTTTGATATACGAAATTGATTTTTCCTATTAAATTTTAAATATTAATTAGATCACAGTTTGGAAACCGATGTTTTTTATTAAATTTTAAACTTTAATTAGATCACCGTTTGCGGTAAGATTTAATGTAATTAGGTAAAATTTAATGTTAAAATTTTTAGGTAATAGGTAAGCAGGTAATTAGTGCGTACTAAGTAGAATTTTATGTAGGAGCAAAGATTGAATGTTTGTATTTAAGGTAATAGGTGTATAGGTAATAGGTGTGTTTGTATTTACGGTAATAGTTGAAATTTAGTGTGTGCATTAAGGACATTTTTTATAATTAATCTAATTATGTATATTACACCTTACTTTAGAATTTAGTAAATCGATTTTTTCTATAGAACTTTTAATTTTTTAGAAAAATTTCTAGGAGTCCTAGCTCTGGCTTTTGTAGCATTTTTTAGCATGATTGTAAGATTTGTTCTTTAATGTGCTTGCAGCTTAGTGTGGTTTCATTATTAAAATATACTTAATACCTCTGTTATATTACATCAGGCAGTGTTTTATAAAAACCAGTACTCAATAAGTGTACATGTGTGTGTGTGTGTGTGTGTGTGTGTGTGTGTGTGTGCGCTCGCGCGTTCGTGCGTACTTGTGTGCTTGTTCTTATCTGTCTATCTGCTTATCTAGTTACATTGTCATGGCAAACTCTGCGCTGTCTATATATATATATATATATCAGTGTCTTCACATATATTTGTTTGTGCTTATATATTTGTGTTTATCTGTATATATCCATCAATGTGCATCTGTCAATATCTATCCAACTCAGTGTTTTCCTCTTTCTCTCTGTTCAAATCTACCTATCTATCTATTCACACCATGATTGAGTACTCTGGAAAAATGGTAGACTTTGAAAAAACAGTAGCTATTCTAGCATCTACGCATCGCTCGTTCACTAATGAATTAGAGCACTCTGGCTATTGGCGTATGATACATCATACGCTAAAAAAAAGTCTGCCTTCTTCTGCCGAGCACTCATAGCTCAGAGGTAGAATCGCCGACTCATGCTAATTCGGTCGGGTTTCAGTCATGGGTTAAAAAGTAATCGGAAGTCTAGCCGTGCCGTACTGATGAGCTGTGATACAGCGAAACAGATCTGTCTGCGGATATATATATATATATATATATATATATATATATATATATCCTGTTAAATATCAGAGACAATGAATGTCTATTATGTTTAATCGTGAGTCGTTCTAAACATGGTATTTTAATTTAAGGTGAAAATAAAGACAAAAATTCTCCAACATTTCGATAATCTTTTATTAAGTTGGTTCTAAGGTTTCGGTTTACATGAGCCCTTTTCAGAGAGGTTAAATGGACGTTAACATAAAAAGTCCACCATCTTATTTTGACATAAAACTTTGCTACGGAACGATAGTAGTCACCAAATAGCAAACGCAGTTCGTAAATTAGTAATGTGGTTCTATGACGTCACACGACGCGAGAGCCCGAAATGTTAACATGACCATATATTTAAACGCAAAGTAATGAGTGAGTATTATTGTATTGTTGACTATAATCTGTCTGATATTACCGACATGACTATGTTTTTCTAAGAAAAATGTTTAATTGAACTTTGATAAGAAAGGTGACAGGTTAGTCTAAGGGAGAGCGTGGTGGTAGTAAAACTAATATATGTGGTGGGTTTATTATTAGTACCAGAGATACAATCTCTGAAAGGGCATATAAATTGATACTCTACATTGGTTATCTGTCGAGGATTTAGTTGTGTGGTTGTAGGGTTATTAGAAACTATGAGGTCAGTTCTTTTATATATATATATATATATATATATATATATATATATATATATATATATATATTATAATATATGATGAGCTTAATTTGATTATTATTATTTATTGGTTTAGCATTTCTACGTATCATGTTTTTGAGAGCTTTTTCATCTTCTTTTCAGCAAATAGAGAATTTATCTTTATTTTCACCTGAAATTAAAGCCAAAATACGATGTTTAGAACGGCACAGGATTAAACATTATAGAGATTCATTGCTTCTTATATTTAACAGTATATGTTTAGAAAATTAACGGTTGCCTCGATACACTCAATATATATATATATATATATATATATATATATATATATATTTGTCTGTGTGTGTGTTTTCAGTCTTTGTTTGACATTGTGTATTCATCTCTCCTTATGTATTTATAAATGTATGTCTGTCCCTATCTATCTATCTATCTATCTATCTATCTATCTATCTATCTCTGTCTGTCTGTCTGTCTATCTATCTATCTATCTATCTATCTAAGTGCCTTTATCACTTTGTTCCTGTCTCTATTTATATGTATATTTTTTCGTATCTATCACTCAAAATATTTGTGACTTTTTTCATCTCACTCTCTATTTGTCTATGTGTTTTCATCTCTCGCTCTCTCTCTCTATATATATATCAATCAATGTTAATTCGTCCATATCTATCTATCTATCTATCTATCTATCTATCTATCTATCTATCTATCTATCTATCGCTTCCTATTTGCTTTTTTCACTCAAAATTTATTCTTCATTGCTGACTACTGGTCTATATACTTATCAAGATGCGAATTTTTTGTATTTACTTCTGTATGCATTGCAGTTGTTTTCAATCGATTCATATACGCGTGGGCTGGATACACTTGAAGCATACTGATTGATTTTAATCCAAAGAAATATTTACTATTTGTGGCATAAAAAATGCTATCTATCGATAAGGCTTGCTTGGTATCTACGTGTCCATCGTTTCGTCTCAGGACATTTGTATTCAGAAGTGTATCCGTGTGCAATTGTGTCCATAACATGAAGACATCCTTTTGAAAGAACGTAGGTAAATATAGATTTTTTCCTGTTTCAGATCAACCAAAGAAAGCCGAAGTCTAAAAACAGTGGCAGCTTCTTGATTGTATGTAATCTTTGTCCCTTGGTGAACCAAAACTCCTTTCGCGCTTATGTGGTTTTCTAAGCCGATTCCAATAGATATAAACGCACTTATTTATATCTATCTATCTATCTATCTATCTATCTATCTATCTATCTATCTATCTATCTATCTATATATATATATATATATATATATATATAATCCCAATTATTACCTGGGACAAATCTTGTAACAGAATAGGAAACAGACGTAAATTATGCCTCTTCGAAAAACTTGTAATCTTAAAACACCTTAATAACCATAATGTATTAAACAAAAGTTTTTAATTAATGACTACACGCAAAGATATATATAGACGTCTGCTTAAATACGTAGAACCGGACTAACCCGACCCATTTTTTATTATTTTACTTTTTAGTAATTAATTTATTTGTTTATGTATTTATTTATTTTTGTTATTTATTTATTTATTTATTATCTTTATTTATTTTTCTTTTATGCATATATATATATATATTATGTATTATTTTATATATATGAGTTCATACCAATGTATATGCAACTATTTAGTTGTTTTAGTTGTATGTGGAAGGAAAATTAAAAACTCATGGTTGAATCCATTTTTTTCTCAAAGTTCAAAATTAACCTATGCAAAATATTGGATGCATCAATTTAATATTTTGTTGCGTAGCCTCTATAGTTGGCCACAAGTTTTCCGCACTGATCCATATTTTACCCCATTCTTCCTTGCATAATTCCTCTAATTGCTTGACATATTTTGTGGATTCCCGTCACGAACTTTAACCTTTGAAGTATTCTACAACTTCTCAATTGGATTCAAGTCAGGAGACTGACTTGGCCAATTGAGAGTACTAATAAGATTATTTTCAAACCATTCCTTTGTAAGGTTTGCGGTATGTTTGAGATGATTGTCTTGTGGAAGCACGAAATTCCGACCATGTAATAAAGAAGTTGCAGATTTCTGAAGATTCTTCTCCAGAATCTCCCTGTACATGCTACTATTCATTCTACTATAGATAACTTGTAACTCACCAGTGCCCTTCGATGAAAATCATCCCCATATCATAATGAAACCACCCCCAAACTTAACTGTAGGGATGGTAGTGTGCTTTCTGAAGACAGTGCCATTTTTTCGCCAAACACTTTTTGCTGTGTTCCTTTCGAATAGTGCAACTTTCATTTCATCCGACTAGATTATCTTTTCCCAAAACTGCATAGCTTTCTTTTCATAAGTCTTGACAAACTTTAATCGGTCTTTGACATGTTTTGTTTTCAGTGAAGGCACTTTTCTTGTTGATATTGAATGAAAGCCTGTACGATACAGAGCTCTGCTAATGGTATACTTACTAATATTAATACCAGCATCCTCAAGATCAGTTTTAATTTCAGAACCAGTAATGAAGGGTTTTTTTTTTGCACATTTCTGTTGATCCACCTTGAAATCCTCTGATTTATTTTTTCGATCTTCTATTTCTTGAAAGGTTTGCTGTACCGTCCCCATACTTCTTATAATTTCTGATGATATTTCCTACTGTACTTAGTGCTAGATTAATTTCTTTGCTAATTTTTCGGTAACCTTGTCTTCCTTTGTGACGTTCAATGATTCTATCTCGCATATCTCTGGATAATTCTTTAGATTTTGCCATTTTGAATCCTTGAATTGCAGAATGCACATCAAGGAGTCAGTTGATTAGTAGCACTATCTTGTAAGCAATTATGTGCTTCTTTGATCGGTTAAAGATAACATTCCGATACTATCGAAAATTTCAATATTTAAAGTATTTTAAAATGCAAACTTTCGATTGGAAATTTGAAAAAAGTGTCATGTATCCAATATTTTTGCATAGAGTAATTTTGAACTTTGATAAAAAAAAAATAGATTCAACCATGAGTTTTTAATTTTCCTTCCACATACAACTAAAACAACTTTACGAGATATTACTTACCAAATATCAGTCAACTGTATATAACTTGACAGTCTATGTTAGATTTTAAACTTAGCAAATATCAACATGGTAATCTATGCCAAATTAAATACCGAGAAATATTGATTTGTCAATCCATGTCAAATGACATCCCCAGCAAAATAGGAGTAAATAAGGATTGATAACACTGAAAATAATTTATATATATATTCATAATATTACTACGCATATTTTAAAGTAAATAGTGAACTATGTTTACAGTTAACAGTAAGTTCAATCCTCTGGCTTAACAGGTTAATCGTGAATTTAAATCTGATTATTTCTACCATTTATTATGACAAAAAAAAAACAAGGTGCACGGATGGAATTACAAGTTCGAGCCCTTCTAATTACTTTCCGTTTAACAATAGCGTTTTTTTTTCTTTTAAACACGAAAGGTACTTGGATAACGAAGTACTGGATTAATGAAACAGTGTACATGCTGGTACTAGCTTGTTTGAATGGGTTTCTAGCTGACCCGATATAACATATGTTAATACTTGGATTTTCAAGTGTAGAAATAGTGCAAATATAAACTAGGGAATTTATTATATAGCAGACAATCCTTAGAATTTTTACAATTACAACCGCTGGTATTAGTTTTATTAAGTTTGCTATTATTTACCTCATCATTGCAATGCTTCATTTTTTTCGGAAATTTTATACCTGTTGAGATATTTGTTACAGTGATTTTTAATTATTTTTTCGAGGTTATCCGCACACAATTAGGTTAACTCAAAAGTGATATTATTAAATATTTTGTTAAGAGGATTTGTTTTGGGAATGTGTTTATTGATAAAGTTCAAGGGTTTTTGTCCCAGTGTTGTTTCAATCATCAGATTGTAAAGGGGAGTAAACTACATCATCTTTCTAGATCTAGATTGCTCTACATGCACTCTGGGCAAACTGTAAACGTTAAAAGCAGTAGATGCTCACTGCTATTTACGCATCGTTCTCCAGCAATTGATTAGATAGTCTTGGCTAATTGTTTTTGTATACATTTTGTATATAAAATGCTAAAACATGCTAAAAGCTTCCTTCCTCTAGGGTACGCCGAGAGCGTAGAGGTAGAATCTATTACTGATATCAAATTGGTTGTTTCAATACTGGATAGAAACAAATGGATGTTTAACCGTACTGATGAGCTCACGATACGAGTCTCCCCTTGCCGTAAGAAAATGACAGCAAGATATTTGAGAGGGTTTTTGCTGATTACTCACAGATTATACAACCTGAGTCTGACAGAAGGGAACACACACACACACACACACACACACACACACACACACATATATATAAATATGTATATATATATATATATAATAAGTTTAATATATATATATATATATATATATATATAAAGTTTAAAATAAAACATAGTTTACTGCAACACGATTACCGTTGTGTTTTGGTACAATCTTCTCAGCGCCTCGTCAGTATATCACTGCCTGATAAGATGACCATTATGTCTATATGAAAAACTATATATTATCACATTTTTAGAAATAAATATCCATTAAATAAACGTAATGTCATATATAAACATTGTAAAATGTTCGCCTTAGAATAGAGTTAATTTTTTTTAATTAAAGAATATCGATTAACTTACATGTATCCAGTAATTTATTCTGTGTTATGATATAATATTTATTTAATTTATTCAGGTTAGTGAATATGATAAATTGAAGAAAAAGATTCACTCTGATTCTGTTATGAATCAGATTAAGGTCTGAAAAAACAACACGACCATATGAGTGGAAATAACAAATATATATTAACAAGAAATAACAATACAAAATGTGGAAGGTGTTAGTATGACTGTCAGTCTGGTTTGGAGTGAACTACTACCAACTTGACCCTCTCTCTTGAGAGGCGTAGTATATATAGTGTTTGAAAGAGTTCATTCTGGAGTTACAGGTAAGGACCCATGACAGAACCTAAATTAAAAATAGTTTAATCATACCAAATGTCCCCTTCAGTTAGATCGAATATAAAAGTGCGTTCTTACTTTCTTTATTTATCTATTTTAAAATGGCTAGGATACATAAAAAAATACATTAAAAAAACAGATTTAATTATATATATATATATATATATATATATATATATATATATATATATATATAATTAAATCTGTTTTTTTAAATTTTTTTTAATTTACATTGCAACAAGGAAATTTCCATGTTTCGAGATTTTTCTTCGTCATCAGGCAATGTCAAATAATTGTGATAATTCTTTTTTACTTTTGTATATAGAAACAATAAAAGTGCTATTTAAAGAGTAAAATATATATATATATTTAAAGAGTTATATATATATATATATATATAAAGAGTTATATATATATATATATCTGTGTTATATATATGCATATATGTATATATATATATATATATATATATATGTGTCTATGTATATATGTGGATATGTATGCATTAATATATATATATATATATATATATATATATATATATATATAAACACATATATGTGTCTGTCTATGTTTGTGTGTCTCCATTCTAACAAACCCTACTCCTCCGAAAACCTTGGTCGGATTTCAACCAAAATTGAGTCAACTGTCGTTCTAAATGCAGAAAAACCTTTTCGAATCCATTTGAAGAGAAGGGCAGAAATTACCGAAACGTTTAGAATTTACAAACTCTTTTTCTCCCAGACTCCTGATGCGAATTCGACCAAAATCGCGCAGCTTTTAGATCAATTTCCGAATATCTATTATACCCAAAAAATTTCGAAAAAATCATAAAATATCAACGATTTCAGATGTTATTTTTTGTGCACTTTTATAAATTTCTGCAAGACTCTTCACTCAAACTCAAACAAAATCGAGTCACTAGGCTGATGGTTTGATATGCAAAAAAATAAAAATAAAAATTCTGTTGACACAAAAGGTGCGGAAAAAATTAATGGAAAACGTTGCTTTTTACGATCGTTTATTTCTTCGAAACGCTTGGTCGTATTCCAACAAAATTCTGGTACTTTTCTGTAACTTCTTCCTTATAATATGCCATAACAGTTTCAAATTTTCTACAAGGTGCCAAATCTTCTGATGTAGCAGGGAGAATACATCTCCTTCTTTTATGTCACAACGTCATCGCATCACATTCCAGGGTCCGGTAACGCCCGCTTTCGTTTTTCCAATTGTGCATACATCATTCCCGTTTATTATCAAAAATAACCAAACATGAATGCAATTATATATATATATATATATATATTAAAAACAGAAATACGGGGTTGAAAATATATTGAGAAATTTATAGATATGTGGATAGCAGGTCAAAAAGTTCATATACGTTCGTGTTTTTTTGTTTTTGTTCACACTCGCACTTTAAGTCTCTTCCATTTTGGAAGTCAGTCACCTTTTGGTTGACAGAAATTTTTTCCACTGACTTACGAAATTTGATTTCGTCTTAATACTTCAAAAATTGTTTTTGGCGAATTTGATTCAATTGTATTCTACGGGTCATCTAGTTGTTTTTGGAATATTTTTTGCAATGGTTTGCGATTTTTTTTTATTGCGTTCGAATTCAGTGTGTCTGTGCGTGTGTCTTAAATTTTTCATGTTGTTTATTTGAAAGAAGACGACTATGTTTTTATATATATTTCTTCTTGCATCATGAGATTGTCAAAATTTATATAGGCAACGAAAGGTGACTGACTTCCAAAGCGGAAGTGTTTTAACGTGTGAGTGTGAAAGAAAACCAACAAACACGCTTGCTTTCTGTCTTGCTCACCAATTATCTAAATATACACAATATTTTGTTCATCAAAAAAAAACAAACAAACGGAACTCTATTTGTAAAGTCACAAGTTTATACGCCTGAAGAGAGTCAACTTTAGATTCGAAACACGTGTACCGACCGAAATATCATTATGGACACTTAATAAATCATACAAAAAGGAAGTAATTTTAATAATAATAACAACATTAAATCTACACTTTAAACAAATAATTCACAGCATCTCGCTCTTATTTTCATATATATATATATATATATATATATATATATATATATATATATATATATATATGTATAAATATTGCCGTGACCACATGGAATATTGCATAAATATCTGCCTTCTTCAACCGAGCGGCCATAGCGATAGAATCCTGGCTAAAAACAATCGGATGTTTAATGAAACAGTTTTGTTTGCAGATGACTATATATATATATATATATATATATATAGTTCTACCTGCACGTATATATATATATATATATATATATATATATATATATATATAGTATATCGAGGCAGCAAGTAATTTTCTAGACATATGCTATTAAATATAAGAGACAATGAATGTCTATTATGTTTAATCATGAGCCGTTCTAAACGTCGTATTTTTGCTTTAATTTCAGTTGAAAATAAAGACAAAAATTCTCCAACATTTGGATAATTATTTATTGGTTTTATTCTAAGCTTTCGGCTCACATGAGCCATCTTCAGAGAGGTAGTTTAAACTGAAATATTATAAAATCCACCATCACCGACGATTTTATTTTGTGTTGACATAAAACTCCGCTTGGCAACGGCAATAGTTACCAAAAATAATAAACGCAGTTCTTAAGTTTGCGATGCGGTTTTATGACGTCACACCGCGGGATAGCGCGAAATGACAACAAAACCATCTAGTCAAATGCAATGTAATATGTTATTTCCTGTTTTAAAGTTGATTTTATTGAGTGTTGGTTGTTTTGATTTGATGTATATGGCCTCCAATATCTGCAGGTTCCTCTTACTGTGTGTATGAGTAAGGATCACCGTATTGTTGACCAAAATCTCTCTGATATTACCTACATGTTTATGTTTTTCAGAGAAATGTTGTTTAATAGTACTCTGATCAGAAAGATGACATGTAAGTCTACGGGAGTGCGTGGCTGTGGTAAAACCAATATATGTACTAGGTTTTTGATTAGTATCAGAGATGCAATCTCTGAATGGGCATGTAAATTGGTACACTACATTGGTTTTTTGTAAAGAATTTAGTTTAGTGCTTGTTGGGTCAATTGTTTTAAACTTTTTATAATATATAATGAGGTTAATTTGATTATTACTTTCGACTGGTTTAACATTTCTACGTATTATGTTTTTGAGAGTTTTTTCATCTTGTTTATAATTATTATGTATTTGGTTGCAATAGTATAAATTAATAGTGTTATGTTTATTTTGATGTAAACCATTATTATTAATATTATCATTATTGTTAGAGCTATTGTTAAGTTTGTTGAGATACATTTTAATTTGTTGATCAATAACGGAGTTAGGAAATCCATTATTGACTAGTGTTTGCTTAATGTTGTGTAATTCTTTAGAAAATATAGATTTGGAAGAAGATATCACTTGTGTGCGTTTGTTGTAAGTTTTTTATAACAGCTAACTTATATCGTTGGGGGCGTTCACTATTATAATTAAGAAGACACGAATTTAAGCTAGTTGGTTTCCTATATAGAGAAGTAGTAAATTTATGTGTGCTAGAATCAATGAATACATCAAGGAATGGGAGTTTGTTATTAATATTAAATTCTAATGTAAATTTGAGGACAGAGTGACTTTCAAATTTGTTTTTAAGATATTTAATTTGATCATCGATATTCTTAGCTAAAACAAAGATGTCATCTATATATCTTACATATATAGAGGGTTTATTGTTGTCATTAATTATTTTATTTTCTAGATTTGCCATATAATAATTAGAAAAGAGGGGACCTAAAGGAGATCCCATCGCAATACCATCTATTTGTGTATAAATATTGCCTAAGGGATCGTGAAAGGGTACTTGTGTGGTGCATGCTAATAATAGTTTTTTTAATATAGTGGGTTTAATATTGATTGATGGGAGAGTAGCATGGTTGTGTACATCACGGATAATGATGTCAATTGTTTCCTGGACGGGAACATTTGTGAATAAGTTTTGAACATCCAAAGATGCAATCATTTGATTATTAGGTTTTACGGAATGAAGAATCTGTAAAAATTCGTCCGTGGAGTTAATACTATATTTACCAGGAATATAGGGAGTAATTAGTTTGTTAAGTGTTTTGGAAAGGTTATATATTGGTGTGGGTATTTGAGAAATGATAGGTCGGAGGGGATGATCTTTTTTATGGATTTTTACATTTCCATAAAGGTAGCCGGGCTGATAATCACCTATAATCTTTTGAAGTTTATAGGATCCTATTTCAGCATTGTTTGCAGTAATAAGTTTATTAATATGTTTTTTAAGTTGGGTTGTGGTATTACTAGTTAATTTTTTAAATTTATTGTGATCGTCGAGAATGGCCTGTAATTTGGAGTGATATTCCTGTCTGTTTAAAATAACAAATGTATTGGTTTTATTTAATAGCATATGTCTAGAAAATATATATATATATATATATATATATATATATATATATATATATATATATATATATATTCGGCCGGCGAGCAGGCAGTGAGCATCTGAGAACAGATACTACACTTTGATCGTGCCTGATTGCCCGCGGAATACTGATGAGTTGTGATGCAGCGAAACAGATCTGTCTGCGGATGACTATATATATATGTGTGTGTGTGCGTATGAATGTGGAAACCTCGCTTCTCAGATGTATCTCCATCCCCCCCTCTCTCTCTCAAGACCTACGGAGTGGTTTAATCTCATTTCAATATACCTAGCAATCCAAATCCAATTCTGCCATTTTTTATCAGCCTATCGATCTGAATGCTTATGGAAATGCTTTCCTATCCAAAACAATTTCGATGTGTCTATCGTTTTTTCGATCGTCTTCGATACTCTGATTTGGTGTTGCTTTTACAGAATACTAAACATTTTTGGCTGATACATGATTGCATGTGCCAGTTTGGCAGTAACGATGTCGCTTGAGTCCAAGTTGCATTATTTGAATCAACCACTTCACTTTCGTGTTAAGTCTTCGTCCAATTTCCTGAACATCTGGAAAATATATTACTCTTTCCGCAGACAATTAGCAACTAGGTGTACACCTCTCCGTTCCGATAAAATATGCCTGTCATTGGCACCAGGACCTTTGCAAGATCGCTTCCGTTATTCGAAAATAATCTTCCTACGGGAATAAACATCCGGCATCGATGGAAAACATCTTGGATATCTCTTTTTGCAAATTAAAATATTTTTGTTCTTATTTTGGGGTTACTCGAGAGATAAATTGCCGTTTAACGGTTACTTGAACGGGAAAATTCCTCCGGCCACATCAGGTTTAAACAACAGCTCTCGCACGATTATCCCCGTTAAGCTACGCTGAACTTGGTTAGTATCTAGCTGAGTGACCACTTGAGATGTTCAAGTGCTGTAAGACTGGGTCTTCCGGTATTTAAAGGATAACGTTCAGAATTGGAAATTGGAGAGCCTAGTCTCAATTCTGGTAGGGTTGTCTATATTCACTGAGATGCAAACAACTTTAGGAAATGTATGAAACCATCTCTTTCCCCCCAAAATTATTGGTCAATTAGTATTACTTGTATAAGTAAATCTTTATTATATACAAAACAATTGCTGCAATCGAGAATATTTTTTTCTTTTAAATAACCTACTAAAGACTAATATTCCGTAAAATCATTTCAGTTAATCAATGCACCGGAAGTGAATAAGCGAATTATGGCCAAAATTATTTCCTATTCTTTTTTCTATTTCTGTCTTTGGGAAAGACTTGAATCTATTTTCCCTGTTCTGTTTCAAATAATCAATAGCGTTCGACAGGGTTTGTCACACTTGTCTTCTCCACAAGCTCAATGGCTACGGTGTCTCTACAGGAATATTTGACTTTATCAAATCGTTTCTAACAAATCAAATAATGAAGACAGTGTTTAAATGGGCACGCTTCTTTTTTGTTTCATATTAATGCAGGCATCTAAGACGGCCCTAAACTTGGAACAACGCTGTTTCTGATTTTCAACAACGATAATTCCGATATCATTACAGTTAGGTATCTAAGCAAATTACACAATTGTTTACAACTGTTAGAGTAGCAAATCCGACTGATCCGAGTAAAAGTGACAAATGCTCTTGAAAAGGCTATGTAGGGAGCGATGTAAGGCTTGTAAATTTTAATGACTCCAAAAAAAAAAAAAAATGCTGCTTTCATTTGATCAGCATAAAGAAACTTTTTGTCTGTCATAAATATATGTTCCTTCTGTCACACTCCTGGAGAGAGTTAAAGAGCCAATAGTGTTGCAGCAGTGGCTCAGTTCATTTTCATTACTACTATTTATTAAACGTCACTGCCATTTATGAAATATCTTTCCGCATGTTCTGCTCTTTAGCAATGCTTTCTAATTTTATATTTTTGCCCTAATTAACTCATCGAGACGTGAACAATATAAGTACACAAGGACCTTTATTATAATAGAATATATATATATATATAGTGTATCGAGGCAGCGAATAATTTTCTAAGCATATACTGTTAAATATAAGAGACAATGAACGTCTATTATGTTTAATCATGAGTCGTTATAAACGTCGTATTTTGGCTTTAATTTCAGTTGAAAATAAAGACAAAAATTCTCCAACATTTGGATATGTTTTTTATTAATTTGGTTCAAAGCAAAAAGTAAAAAGAACATTCACATATTGGAGGACATGTACATTAAATCCAAACAACCCACACTTAATAAAATCAACTTTAAATCCAGTCATAACACGTTACATTGCCTTTGAATACATGGTTATGTTGTCATTTCGCGCTATCACGTGGTGTGACGTCATAGAACCGCATTGCAAATTTGCGAACTGCGTTTGTTATTTTTGTTAACTATTGCCGTTGCCTAGCGGAGTTTTATGTCAACACAAAATAAAATCGTCGGTGATGGTGGATGTTACTGTATTACCGTCTTAATACCCTCTATGAAGATGGCTCATGAGAGCCGAAAGCTTAGAACCAAATTAATAAAAAATATCCAAATGTTGGAGAATTTTTGTCTTTATTTTCAACTGAAATTAAAGCCCAAATACGATGTTTAGAACGACTCATGATTAAACATAATAGACATTCATTGTCTCTTGTATTTAACAGTATATGTTTAGAATATATATATATATATATATATATATATATATATATATATTATTAATTATTGAATTTTTGAGTGTGAGTTTGTTTAAGGGTATATCAACCTCTATGGGTTATTTAATGCCCAAAGGTGGGGGGGGGGGTTAAGGTATTTTTTATAATGTTCGGTTATAGTGAAAAGGTTGATCTAGTCAGATTTTAATAATTTTTTTTTTATTTTTATTCTTCTTTATTTTAGAAAACTGAAAACTTCTTCTAGTTTTGTATTCAGAAATATTTTGCTGAGAATAATTTTTTTCCTTCAAAAATGTGTTATGGTTATAATTGTTTTCTTCAAAAATTGGTAATATTTTTCTTTCAAAAATGTATATATTTCTATAAAATATTATTTTTATACTTTCATAGTATTTTGACGCTACTTTGGGGGTTAAATATTTGTCCATAGCTGGGACCCTAACAGGTGTTATCGCTCCACGTCAGAATGGTCCTGGGAACAACAGCAATTAAGAGGTGGTTCTATGCACCTCACAACATCTCACTTAAAGGCCTTGCTACCGGAGGCAGTTTACCGTCATACCCAATCCATATTAATTATTAATTTAGAAAATGTACAAACTACAAACTACTGCAAAATTGTAAATTTTGTTTCGAGATTGAAAGAACAATGTCTCATCAGGTAGTTAATAATGATGGTAACTACCTGACGAGATATGGTTCTTTCAATGCCGAAACAAAACGTACAATTTAGTAGTAGTTTGTAGTTTCTACATGTTCTAAATTAATAACTAATAATAAATATTTATTGCTCTATTTTTATATTGAGTACTGTTTTGAATTAATATTTTGACGTTGCAATTATTTTCCTTATCCCTTTTGGTAATATATATATATATATATATATAAATATATATATTAAAAAAGGATTAATTCAAAGATGTTGAATGGCCATTTCGATATGAAGATCCCCACGGGGGACGACACATCACCTCAGCAACAGAAAAAACCCTTCATATTTAAAAAAAATTTTTTCTTTAGTTTCTTTCTTTTACCCTCCCTTCCTTTTTTTATCTCTCTTACCACCTTTTTTCCGTGTTGCTTAAACTGACGTCGATTTAACGCGGCTGTCTGTTAATTTTTAGTTACATTCTCCCTTTTTTAGCGAACCCAGATGATGTCAATTTTTTTTCTTTTCTTATTTATTTGATTTTATTCTATCTTTTTCTTTTTCTTTTTCTTTTTCGTTTTCTTTTTCTTTTTCTTTCCCTTTATTTTTATTGTTATTTTATTTTATTTTATTTTATTTTATTATTTATTTTTTAATTTCTTTGCAATCTATTTAAAAAGGAAAAGTAGACTAATTTTTCTCCAGTTTCTGAAGGGTTTTTTCTGTTGCTGAGGTGATGTGTCGTCCCCCGTGGGGATCTTCATATCGAAATGGCCATTCAACATCTTTGAATTAATCCTTTTTTAATATATATTTGCTCTGTAATATTTTATTACATGGAGCTCTCTTCCTGTATCATTTTTTAATATTAAAATAAATTTTTAATATTAATTAGGATCGGGTTTTTTGGAATTTACCTTCCTGCTTTTTTCCCTTGGATTGAAGTATCTGAATTAAAATATATATATATATATAAAGGAAAGCCCAACACGTCATTTAAATTGGGTTATAAATTATAATTAATTTCAATGAGCCGAATTAGCTCATTTCATCAGACCACAGAATATTCCTTCCATTCAGGAGAAAAGATTTTGCCGGAATTTTTGTATCAAATGGAAGGAATATTTTGTGGTCTGATGAAATGACATAATTTAGCTCAATGAAATTAATTATAATTTATAACCTATTTAAATGAAGTGTTGAGTTTTTCTTTATAAATATAATATTGCTCTGGATAACATCCATGAAGCCCTCTATATAGATATAACACTGATTATTTTATATTAAGTTGATCTTTTTGGATAATCCTTGCCGTTTACTGACTGGTCAACTATATATATATATATATATATATCCTGACACGCTCAGGATTTGGGGGTCTGCTTTATTTTGAATTTTTCTTACGTCTTAAAAGTGAGTCACTAGCAGTTTCATTGCTGCCGATCATGTCCGATCACGGCAAATGCCAAGCTTCAAAATATGCAGGGTGTTCTAAAAGATTCCCAGTGATTTCAATATTTAATAACTCCTTTATGTCTAACTTTAATTTACATTACCATATGCAGTATATATAGAAAATTAATTTATATTACTTGGGAAAGATCACGTTCATTTTCAGTTTTGAGCGAACGTAACCTTTCTAAGGTATTTTCGGTCATAGCCTTCGTCGTTTCGCGCTCTGTTATTTTACCATTGTCTGAACATTTTCCTTCAGTAGTTGCAAAGTTTGAGGCTTGTGGACATAGAACTTCTCTTTGGGATTGTCGCAAGGAAAAAAATTAGTACTTGTCAAATCTGGAGAATGAGCTGGCCAGTTTATGCCATGACCGTGAGAAGTTATCTTTTACGCCGAAATTTGACGCATGTAAAATTCGTTTGAGTGATGTCCAAAGCAAAAAGAAAACCAAAAAAAAAAAAAAATGCCACCTACAGGTCGGACAAACCAAAATAAAACAGGTAAAGAAAATTAAATGCCTAGGAAGTATTCTGACAGGGGATGGAAAAACAACACTAAAATACAAAAACGAACTGGAATGTCCAAGGACGCATTTCAAACAGACAGACAAGGAGTACTTATTAGAAACAAAGAAAAGAGTGCTAGATTGCTATGTGATACCTGTCATTCTATATACAGCGAATGTTAGACGATTTATTCAAGGATGAAGGATATATTCATAACAACAAAAATGTGGTTTTACACAGGGATACTGAGGGTGCCATTGACCGAGCACGTAGCAATGACTAAGCGTTGGAGAGGATGCAAACGAGAAGAAAACATATCTACTGCTCAAAGAACGGATATAGGGAAAGAGAGACAGATGAAAGCAGCGCAAGATATTACCTGGGCTTGAGCAAATGGATGGTCGAGCGGGGTTTGGGAGGGATACCAAAAGGAAAAGTATTAAAAGCAACAAGAGAAAGGAGAAAATAGAAGTCCATTATCTCCTAAGCTTTGAAGGGACACGTCACATAATCAAAAAGACGTTCAAGAGATCCAAACGCATCGAGACCGGTTTCGAGTGGGTGCGTTCTGATATTCTTCGATACTCTCTCTTACTCGCTAGAATACTCCTTCGCTGTGAACCCATTTTGGTCTGGCACTTCGTAGAAGATAATTTGCAGAAATTTTACTAAAAAGAACTTGGAAAATCTTTCACACTGTTAACAAAATTATGTGCTTGTTGATTTAAAATTATTGATCTTTGGTTTTGATAGAAAGATTTCACTATTTTCCTTTATTTTTCAGGTTTGTGTTTAAAGAGAATTAATTTCTAAAGTTTCCTTTAAAAAATACATTATAAAATACTTAAAAAAATTAATTAAAAAATATGAACTGGATTGCTATGGGATGTTGGTTTTTCAATATGACAGTGAATGTTGGACAATATCATCAAAGATGAAAGGAAAACTTGAAGCAACTGAAATGTGGTTCTACAGAAGGATGCTGCGAATATCAGAGATCGAGCATGTGAGCAATGATGAGGTTTTGGAAAGGATGGAAACGAAAAGGAAAAAGTGGCTTGGAGGACCTGATACTAACAGGCCAGATAAGAGGGGAAAAGAGACAGGGGAAAGCAGCATATAACATATTTGAAGGACCTAATCAGGTGGATGATGGAACGAGGGTTTCGCGGTGTAACAGGAGAAGGCGCGCTAAAAACCACCAGGGATATGAAGACGTGGAAAGCCATGATCGCCTACGCCCTGAAAGGACAGGGGACATAACAGAAAAAGAAGTATTACTAAATATATCCATATCGGTAAGATGAAATATACCGAAATTGTACGCATGACTATAAAGAAAGAGAAATATAGAGGAACTTAAAGAGTGAAAGAGTATAGAGAAGAGGCAGTAAAACCAATACCTACTGAAAATCAATAAATATTTACTCGGATCGTTTTTATGTCTTCAGATAATTGATTGTAGATGAGATTCTATGTATAATAAATCTGATTAAAAAAAAGTTTGCTGATCTCTTTCGTTGTAAATACGCTTATCTTATCGTGAACATACGTGAATATTTCTAATCAAAATGCAGTTAATAACATTATCAGCCTACTGCCATACTGATTATATATATATATATATATATATATATATATATATATATATATATATATATCAGAGAGAGTGGGGAGAGGGAGATAAGAGTTTGAAGATGGCATCTTGTGTAAAATTCAAAAAAGAAAAAATGCGCGATGTTTAATTTTCGCCATTTTATATTTTTAACTTAGCGCATGCGTATTATTTTGGAATTTGTCGACTGCAAAGTATAGTGGAAACAGTTGGGCACAGTCTGCGAGAAAAAAAAGACATCATAGAATTCACGCAGTTATCCCCCCAGAAATTTGGAAACGGCGTTCCAAAAGGAACATTTCAATGTGTTTGGGTGCCAATCTGTAGACAATGCAGACGGTTTAGAAATAAGTCTAATCGTGATTCCGAAAGTGTGTTTAGAGTGATCACTAGTGTTGGTAACGCTATGCCTCCATTAATCTTCTCACTGAGTCTCAACAAATTAACTTGAAGCGTTAGTCTGTTCTGAGTCAAGAGGGTGGCTGTGGCATGACACTATGTTTGAGAGCAGGACTCAGCACTGTCACACAGGCAGAAGAATTCAGCCACGGCTTCAAACAAGTTTTGAAACCACATCAACCCATACATCTGGCCACCTAGTTCCCAGTGTATGAATTGTAGTTGAGTGAGGGACCAACAAAACTACTTGTAAGATCAAAGATAAATCAAAGGCAATGATTATGCTACTGTGTGCTCTATTCATCAGAATACGGATGGAAAGTTTTTATATAAGGCCGATTAGAATGATTCTTCGATAGAGTACACATTTGTTTGCACCTGGTTTCTTAGGCATTGTTCAGAAAATATAAATACTTAGGCCTTCAAGTATATCACAACTGTTGGAAATTTTATTTATTATTTCTGTGGTCTCTTTTATGCGGAAGTCATCTAAAGCAGCCAGTATTTCTGTTACGATATGACTATAAATATTACTCTACTAAATATTTTAAAAATTAAATACTACGAAGAGTAGACTGTTAATCTATTTGTTTTGTACAACTCTTAAGATATATATATATATATATATATATATAAGAATAAATCAAGGTAGAAAGGTTATTTCATGGTACATCGGAAGTTTGGCCTTTTTTTGGCGAACCATCATCAACTTCCGCCTGTACACCCTCCTCATATGTATATTTATCAATATTTATCAATATATATATATATATATATATATATATATATATATATAAGAAAAATTAAGACAGACACGTTATTTCATGGTCAATCGGGAGTTTGGGCCCATTTCAGGCGAACCATCGTCAGTATACGGTATTACAACAGTACTGCTGACCGGAAAATTTACCTGCACTAGGGGATTATTATTTTTGTTGTATTGCTAGCCAAATAATTAGTATAATTTTGATTATATAGTTGTTGTGGTGCTTAAAAAATTCCAATTTCTATTCCTTTCACTAGTAATATGCAATTTTATTTTTAAACTTTATTTTTAAACTTAAAAATGAAGTTTAAACAAATAAATTTAAATAGAATAATTAGGTTTCCTTTAAATTAATATGTAAAGCTCTACCCCCCTCTCTCTCACTTTCTCTCTCACTCTCTCTTTCTCACCTAACCAACTTTCTTTGCATTTCAAACCCACGTGTCTGCTACGTAAATGCTAAAAGAATGTATCTTCGAACTTTTGAATTAGTATAATTTTGATTATATAGTTGGTGTGGTGATTAAAAAAATTCCAATTTCTTATCCTTTCACTAGTAATATGTAATTTTATTTATAAACTTGAAAATTAAGTTTAAACAAATAAATTTAAATAGAATAATTAGGTTTCCTCTAAATTAAAATGTAAAGCTCTACCCCCTTCTCTCTCTCTCTCTCTCTCTCTGTTTCTCACCTAACCCACTTTCATTACATTTCTAACCCACGTGTCTGCTACGTAAATGTTAGAAAAATGTATCCTCGAACTTTTGTTGACATTGGCCGCTACGTGTGGCATCTGCCTTTTTTTATTTGTTGCGAGTAATCGGCCTTTCGTGTCATCTGCTTTGTGTCATATGTGGCGTGTATATATGATTGTGTATGAATATGTGTATGTGTTCGTCAAACTGATGTATTTTTCTGAATTTTCTCTTTTAAGGAAGAGACTGTCATTTTTTTATTCGTTTTTTTAGATTTTTGTGAATCTCATTCGTGTAGAATACTTCGTTAAATAAAGACGGAAGCTGACGATGTCTCGCCTGAAATAGGCCCATACTTCCGATTCACCATGAAATAACGTGTCTGTCTTAATTTTTCTTATATTTGCTCTATATGTATTTACATGCATATATGTTTAGAGCTCTCTTAGAGAGTTATCCTACCACTACATGTAAAGGACACTCCTTTGGATTCTTCTATGCCCACACTGCATGCTGATATATATATATATATATATATATATATATATATATATTGTTAGATATAACGGAAAATGAATGTCTATTATATTTAATCATGAGCCGTTCTAAACCTCGTATTTTGATTTTAATTTCAGTTGAAAAGAAAGACAACTATTCTCCAACATTTGGATAATTTTTTATTACGTTGGTTAAGTTAATAGTGTTATGTTTATTTTGATGTACACAATTATTATTAATATTATCAATATTGTTACATCTATTGTTAAGTTTGTTGAGATACATTTTAATTTGTTGATCAATAACGGAGTTAGGAAATCCATTATTAACAAGTGTTTGCTTAATATTGTGTAATTCTTTGGAAAAGGTAATTTGGATCATTTGTGTGCGTTGAATTAAGTTTTTTATAACAGCTAACTTATATCATTGGGGTATTCACTATTATAATTAAGAAGACACGAGTTTATGCTAGTTGGTTTCCTTTATAGAGAAGTAGTAAATTTATGTGTGCTAGAATCGATGAATACGTCAAGGAATGGGATTTTGTTATTAAGTTCTAATGTAATACTATATATATAAATATATATAATATAATATATTATCTATAATATATATATAATGTAACACTATATATATATATATATATATATAAGGCAATAGATACATTTTCATCTAATTTAAGCAAAAGTCAAAATGATGCTTACATCTCAATTTAACTGATGTTTTCCAACATTAAACCAAAATACCCTGAAATGCTAAAGAGAAAATTTATTCAATGAAATCACCGTTGGCTTCAACCACAGCCTCAAGACGACTTTGATATCTCTTGCAATTCTCATTGGCAGTGACTATGTTAAGCCGGTAAATGCTGCCATAATCTTTGCTTTCAGTTCCTCTTTGGTGTTAAAAGAAGTTTTGTTTCACAGACACTCAACTGCGCTCTACACATAATAACCAAGTGGGTTACAGTCTGGGGAGTTACGTGGCCAAATGTAAGGATTGATGTTGTCGCAGATATTGCTTGACAGCCATGACTGTGTTCTTCTGTTGCATGTCATGGTGCAGTGTCCCATTGCCAGATATAAGATCTTCCGACATTCATTCACTTGACAAAGGACAGTACTATTTCCTAATGTTATTTGATACACACTGCTTTGTTGAATCTGAGGCCCTCAGCAAAAAACTCGGTTCTTCTTTTCTTGTCGAGTTTTCCGAAATGACGTACCATCGTAATCATCATTAGACTCCCTCAACTCTTTCCATATCCTCTGCACTGTCGTCATATTAACACCCAAATTCTCTGAATTGTTCGTATTCGAGTTTCCGTCGCGGATACCAAATAATGCACCATTTTTTTCAAATTTCTTGCATCAAGTACGAAATTAACAATATCAAAAGACAATTTACCATTACACCCTGCATATATATATCAGAATTTAAGACCAATATATATATATATAGGGTGTGATGGTAAATTGTCGTCATTAGACTTTTTATTTATAATCGAGTAGCCTAAAGCAAGACATTTTACTGCCACTGTTATGCAGAGGGTTACATAGGAGGAATGTTATGTGAAACAGTGACAGGTTACAGGGGGTGTCAGGAAGATAGTATGAGAAGGAAGAGAATACTGATGAGAGTGGGGTGGACGGAGAAAAAAGCATAAGAGAGAGGACGCAAGTTAGTGAGACAGGAGATGACTATTGACTTTACACTTGAATTCTTGAAGATAGTAGATGTCGGGAAAGCAAGTAAGCGCAAAGGAATTCCACAGGCGAGAAATGCGACAAAAGAAGCTGTCGGAGTAGAATTTGCGTTTACAATTTATCGATTTCACAGTAAAAGAGTGGGCTCTAAATGCTAATCTTGTGGCTGGAGGAAATTCATATATAGTGGGTACCAGTGAGCTAAGTTCATCAGAGCAGAAGTCATGAATGTATTTGTAGAAGAGATACAGGAAAGCCACACTGCGTCGGCGAGAAAGCTACTGTATCCTAACTGCCAAGTTGGGATCGAACACATTACAGATTCTCCGTTGAATTTGGTCGAGAAGACCGAGGTGGAAAGCGGGTGCACCGACCAGACATTGTAGCAATATTCAATGCACGGGTTGTTAATTTCGTGCATGTACGCTGTTTGTTTTTCATTTTGTCGAATGCACAAAATAATATGATCAGTTTGCCACCATCTGTAAGAAAAATACCACCATGATACAAGAAATATATATATATAGATTTATATATTTGTCATCAACATACAAGCCTGTATCACAGCTCATCAGTGTGGCTAGACACATTCACTTGCTTCTCGCTGTAGTCTCTCTCAGTATTTCTTTCCAATCTCACTCCCCCCAGTAGCCCCCTACCTATAGGACCTCCTACCTCTACCAAAAAGCTGACTGGGATGCCTTTCGCGATTTCCTCTGCGACGTCCTTGGGGAAAAGTGTTTGACCTATCAGTTGATGACTGTGCCTTTGAAGTCTCGTCATGGGTGAAAGCTGGCATTGATGCCTTCATACCCACCAGGAAGTATTGCTTAAAAAATCATTCCTCTCCGTGGTTCTCTCCGGCCTGCTCAGTCGCCATTGCCCACAGGAAACATTACTTCCGTCTATTCCGGAGACAGCCAACTGATCACAATAGGCGCCTGTTCACATCTGCTCCCAATGAGTGCAAGAGAACCCTAAATGACGCCAAATAGTTGTTTGCTGAGAGAATGCGACAGCACATAACTGACCGCAAGTTCGGCTCCAAGGACTATTGGAGGATTTGTAAACAAGTGCTCAACAATAGGAAACCCTCAATACCTCCTTTAATCCATGGATTTGAGGTTCTCACGTCATCTGCGGACAAAGCTGAGTGCTTTGCCCACAGATTCTCATCCAACTCCACATTCGACTCGTCCGGAGTACACCCACCCGACTTCCCTATTAGAACTGAGGCCAAACTGCACGACGTACATATTACCCCGACAGTAGTATCCAGAGTAATTTCAAAACTCGACCCCCATAAGGCGTGTGGAGACGATGGAATCCTGGTGATAGTCCTTAAGAGGTGTACTCCTGAACTTTCTCCTGTCCTCTCTAAACTATTAAGCCTTTCTGCTTCCTGCTTTCCTGCATGCTGGAAATTCTCTTCAGTCGTTCCTGTATTTAAGAATTGTGGTGAACCCTCGGACCCATCCAACTATCGCCCTATCAGTCTTCTACCGATATTCGGGAAAGTATTCGAGGCTATAATCAATGCTGAAATAGTTCATCATCTCACCGCCCACAAACTGTTCTCCGACAGGCAATATGGATTCCGCTTTGACAGGTCCACGGCCGACCTGCAAACAACCGTAACGGAGTACATGCTACAGGTCCTTGATGAGTCTGACGAGGCTAGCGCGGTTGCTCTGGACAACTCCAAGGCTTTCGACAGGGTTTGGCACTCTGGCCTTCTATGCAAACTATGCGGTTATGGTATTACCGGTCGCCTGCTTGACCTAATCCAATCTTTCTTAAATAACCGCAAAATGAAGGTCGTTCTGAATGGGCGTGCCTCTTCGTCTTACAGCACGAATGCTGGTGTCCCACAGGGCTCTATCCTGGGCCCGACGCTCTTCCTTATTTTC
Source organism: Ascarosepion bandense (assembly GCA_037127315.1). NCBI lineage: Eukaryota > Metazoa > Mollusca > Cephalopoda > Sepiida > Sepiidae > Ascarosepion > Ascarosepion bandense. The sequence goes on along the minus strand of JBBBDQ010001362.1, from coordinate 2,982,196 downwards.
ATCGACGACCTCCCAGATGAGATCAAGTCCCAAGTAGGCATCTACGCAGATGACACTACAATATACTCCCGCACCAGTAAGAAACCTGTCGTGGCGGATAGACATAATCTCGCAGCTGACCTTGAGCGGGATCTACACTCTGTGGTGAACTGGGGCAAGAAGTGGCTTGTCAACTTCAATTCATCTAAGACCAAGCTGTTGTCTGTCAACCATTACAGGCAACCTCTTCTGCCTCCCATAAGCATGGACCAAGTGATTCTCCCTGAGAGTAATACACTACGCCTCCTCGGACTTACCCTCTCCTCTGACCTCAAATTGAACCACTATAATGAATCCATAGCAAAATCTACTGCTAAGAAGATTGGGTCACTATGTCGATCCAGGATGTTTTTTCCACCTGAATCCATCCTGCATATATACAAGTCAACCATCCGTCCGTGCATGGAGTACTGCTGCCATTTATGGTCAGGTTCCCCTGCCGTTCTCCTCAGTGTTCTTGACAAGCTCCAAAGGAGAGTCTGTAATGTGATAGGTGCTGATCTGGCGACTCGACTGCAGCCACTTCCCCATCGTCGAAATGTGGCCTCCCTTTGTCTCTTCTATAAATACTTTCATGGCTTCTGCGCGGATGAGCTTAAGTCACTGATACCTCCTCAACAGGTGTTTACTCGTGCAACCAGACTGGTAACTGGGTCCACCCATTCACAGTCAGGTTAGCCAAATGCAGACGACAATTATACTCCTGCTGCTTCCTCTCTCGCACTTCCCGCCTGTGGAACTCGCTCCCGTATTCTTGCTTTCCTGACGGCTACAACCTCCAGAAATTTAAATACAAAGTCAATACTCATCTACTAACCACTGGACTCTAGCTCTCTCCCCTCCCCTGTATAACCTTCCCTTTCTCTCCACCTATGTATCTGTCATCGCACCTGCTTTCTCAGCTTTCTGTTGTTCCTTTCTAACTAGTTTGTACTCCTCACTCTTTTCTAATTAATCTTTTTACATTTGTGTAACCCCCTGCACATCAGTGGCGTTTCTGCCTTGCTCGGGGTGAAATGATTTTAAAAAAATGTATATATATTTCGATATTTCAGTTGATCAATTTCAATTTTTTTTTTATTTACTTAAAGTGTTATATGCATAAATAACACTTAATGTTTATGATGTCTATATACCCTACATTCTATACCCTGCCAAATTTTATCAGATGCGGTGATAATGGTACAAGCACAAACCTATAAACTGCTTTTGCGTCATGTGTCTCAAATGATCTATCGCCACATTCTACAAAGGTAGGACTTGGGACCTTGCCCTTAAACAAATCCCAGTGAATCTTTCTCCATTGGGGAGGAAGCCGGTTCAACCCGATTAGGGTGAATGCAGCTTGCATACCTAAAATGAGCGAAATCGGAAACGTGGTTCCTCATAAGCAACTGATTCGGTTACATGGAACTCGACAGCACAAAAAAGCCGTCCGTATACGGAAGGATACCCTGATTTTAGGCATTTACTGTCTTGCGGTCATATTCAAAACACGGAAAAAGCCATAAAAGCAAATCACGGAGTAGATCCCCGAAGGAGACTGGCTATTTATACTGAAAACTTTCCCGCAACTCCGGCAAACACGTCACTTCCCCCAGATATAATGCCCTGTATTCCTTTGAATCTTGTAGGTAGACCCGTGAGTGGGAGCATATACAATCTCCATAAACAATCACTCAGGCTTGCGGCTTCCAGAGATCACACCAACTTCACCATCAAAGGATTGAACAGGACGAAATAGGGAGCCACCGTTATCTCATGAGATAAACGGATGTATATTCTCTCTCTCTCTCACTCTCTCTCTCTCTCTCTATATATATATATATATCGCGAAATAAACGGATGAATATTCTTTCTCTCTGTCCATATATATATATATATACATATATATATATGGCGAGATAAACGGATGAATATTCTCTCTCTCTCTCTCTCTCTCTCTCTCTCTCTATATATATATATATATATATATATATCGCGGAATAAACAAATGAATATTCTCTCTCTCTCTCTCTCTCTATATATATATATATATGTATATATAGCGTGAGATAAACGGATGGATATTCTCTCTTTCTCTTTCTCTCTCTCTCTCTCTCTCTCTCTCTCTCTCTATATATATATATATATATATATATATATATATGTAAGAGC
>JBBBDQ010001362.1:2277500-2337500 GCA_037127315.1 Ascarosepion bandense | reverse complement strand
CGTTATTCAAGAACACAATTGGCATCGTAAACTAACTGTTTTCAGCTATGAGTCAACAAGGCGACGATACGAAACAAGAGAAAATTCCTGTTTACTTAGCTCAATGCGTTTTTGTTTTGTTGATGTTTTTTTTTCTTCTTTTTTTTGGTTCTCGTTGCTACATGGTTGGAGTGGAACTGCAGTCGGTTACAATGAATAAGGTGTTTGTTCTGGGAACGTTCAAAAGATTATGCACACAGAACATTCGTGGCAACGGTAAGCATAATAGAATGTATATGTTTTAAAAAATAAGTAATGGAATGCGAAGAATCTAGTAGCATTGTTCTCGTGCATATGCAAAGATAAGGAACAGTGATGAATATATATATATATATATATATATATATATATATATATGTTTTTCTGCATGTACTAGGAAATAAAAGTAGAAAATAAAAGTCTTGGAGAATTACTTTGTTTCGGTCTAGAGTGGTTAAAAAAGATGTCTCTTGTAACCGGAGTTAATAAAAAATAATGAAATAGACAGAAAATGTAGAGAATATATAAGCGGGAAAGACAGAAAGATTAACACAGATTATGTCTACACTGTGAAACCGCAAGAAATATCTAAAGAAAAGGCATACAGAATAAAGACGGATGTAATATTTTCCCGCATTTTATTTATCTTTTTAATTCATATATTTATTGGCTACCTTTATTTATTTTCTTTTGGTGGCCTTTTTTGCGAAGTTGGGGGGGGGGGGCGTTGAAGAAGCGTAAAGATAATCGAAACAAAACAAAAAAATGCGATAACCTATAGGAGAGAAACTTGGTTTGTTTTAATACCTGATTGATTGCTTCTTCTCGTGTGTTTGTCATGAATGTTGCATTACAGACATTTTTTTTCGGGCATATCTGGTGATGCTTTTAGGCATCTTTGGCGCGGACTAAAACGAAGGTTAAATGAAATTCTGGATTTTAAAAAAATCTCTCAACAGAAAAAATGTAAAAGTTGTTTTTGTTTATTTGCTTTATACATATAAATGTTTATTTTTATAAACAGAAGTAGAATTAGAAAAAGAATTTTGAGAAAAAAGCAAACAAGGAAGGAATTTGGTTAACGGGGTTAAGGGAGAATAAGTACTTTTGTTACCCTCACTCTCCAATACCCCTTTTGGGAGTTAGTTGTTCCGTGATATCAGCCAGTTAAATATAATACGTGATATACAATCATGTCTCAAAAGAAACGAAATTGATTGTGCAGAAGAATTTCCAGCCGTAGATTGTGTTGGATTGCGACGTGATAACTGTTCTTCTGTTAGGTCTGAACAAATGTTTGACGGAACGAGGTTTGGAAACGATACCAAGAGAAAAATTACTGAGAGCAGCAAGAAACAGACAAGTCGAAGTCCATGATCGCCTACGTCCTGAAGGGATACGGCACATGAAGATGAAGAAGGAGTTTGCCATTACTTTCTGACAACCAAGGTTAAAGAATCTAATCTTTCCTGCTATTCAACCCATAGCTGGAGAGAGAAGAGGCGAATTAATACTTTTTCCAAGGGTAGTTGCACGTTAGTAAAGGCAATGTGTTCCACTGGAATCCGAACTCGGATCTCATGTTTCGCGTTGCGAGACTACATCCACTGCACCAAAACGCACATCTGGTTCACTATGTACTAAAACCGTAATACAAAGAAGGAAAGAAAGATAGTTGATAGAATAAATGCCAAATATTCATTTCCCAAGAAAAGATTTAATATAGATTTTTCATACGATAAATTATATACAAATATGTATACACCTGTCGCTATTGATTCTCAACAAAAAAATTATAACACACCTGAATAAAACAACCAGTTAGAAAAGACGGTGAAAGACGAGATGATTTTATTTGGAATATCTCCCAAAAGAAAAGCCAGTCTAGTAATGTCTTTTATATTCCTTTTTTATACCGTGTTCATAGCTTCATTCGCGTGATCCTCTTAAATTCTTCCTAAAAAGGGAGATAATCGCCTTCTGCATACTTACATGGGCAGCAGATATGATAAAATGCATATAATTTTCATAACGGTTAATTGAATGAACAAATGAAAAAAATACGATATATTCAGTTTATTACCGCTTGTCTAATATCCTTTTTGTGATGAGGCCGTCCGGCATAATTTGCAATTTAAAAAGACTGAAATTACATGAGAGTTAAGCATTTTTTATTGATTGATATTTTTAGCGGCGTATCAACTTCTATGGGTTATTTAATGCCTAAAACTAAATATTTCGAACAAAATTTTATGGCTTCAACTAATTATATTTTCAAGTCTGGTTCCAACTACAGATAGTACATATTGTTGGTCATTTTGCTATAAATTGTGTTATTAGATATTCAACTATAAAATGTATTGCTGGCCAATTTACTTTAAAATTTTATTGTTGGTAATTTCGATAAAATATTTATTGCCGGTAATGTTAGTATAAATATGTATTGTTGGTAATTTTCTATATACAAATATATATTTAGACTTGTTTTAGCTTGGGGGTTCAATATTTACTGTATATATTTTATGGCTGAGACCTTACCATCTGTTACTACACCAGGTCAGGGTAGATCTTGAAACAACAGCAATTAAGAGGTGATTCTTCGCTTCTCAAAACCTCGAATCCAATCTCCCGATTAGAGGCATTGGTGTCGGATGTAGTTTATCGTCTAAAGATAAGAACAATGACATGAGAGGATGGGTACTTTTTGGTATGTTACAAGGAGCCTGTCATTTTTCCAGCACCCTCAGTGACGCATCGTATATAGAAATTCTACCCGAGGTCTAATGTTACCGTTCCAGTAGAACCTTCGTGGTAAGTGCTCTCGTTCAAACGTTCATTACAATTGCACCAAGAAGACACCATCTACAGTGTTAACTTTTTTGCCACCAGACTGAGCAAGGTTAAATGACTTTGTACCAATGCACCGATAAACCTATATCGTAATTTCGAGTGTAATTCGGTGACATGATGATTATATGATAATTTAGACTAAACTATCGCCCGGTTCACACTCCACCCACCTCTATTGAACAGGTGAAGAGGCTCATCCCTTGTTTCCTGTTTAGGATGTGGTTTCCGGTTTTTCTCTTTTCCAATCTTTTCACTCTTTTTTTATTTTATTTTTTTCAATTGGAGTAGATAGACTAAACTATCGCCCGGTTCACACTCCACCCACATCTATTGAACAGGTGAAGAGGCTCATCCCTTGTTTCCTGTTTAGGATGTGGTTTCCGGTTTTTCTCTTTTCCAATCTTTTCTCTCTTACGTAGCCCCTGCGCATCAGTGGCGTTTTCGCCTTGCTTGGGGTGATATGACTAAAAAAAAAAAAAAATTAAAAATTAAAAAATTAGGGAAAAGACATGATGACACTTCACAAGCACGCAAAATCTTTGGGATTATCTTGGTTATTTAATTAATCACATTCATCATATCCTAAACTGCTTCAGTTCTACCTACGAACCTGAAACTTCGATTATTCTTCATCATGAATCTTTCGCTTGGCTTTCAGTTTGATCGGCGGCGCTCATCACATCTCGAATCTCCTGATCGACAGACCACGGGATATCGTGTGAGTAGCCTTCGATTCATGCACTCATCCCTCAAGTTTTGAATTCAGACTTGTATTTCTCATATACCGGTTGCCAGCCAAGAACTCGCGCTTGCCTACTATTTAACCCATAGTTGGATAGAGAAGTGATACTTTTTCATCTTTCTCAAGTGTACTTGCACGTAAGGAAATGCAATGTATTCGAATAAAATTCGAACTCAACTCTCCGATTCCGGCAATCCAACCCGCGATCGATTTCTCCATAGAGCCTCTATATAATACACTTACTTTTGTTAATTTTGTAGAAGGGCAACCAGCTTGGCTCCCGGAACAAATCGTGCTGGTATGTGTCTATAAATACAGGGAAGTATATTAGTTGTTTATGTATACAAACAAATTCTGGCACAAGGCCAAAGGGGAAATTGAAAAAAAGCTGATCAACCTTTATTATCTTAAATCTATCTAATCAGATTCAGGACGCATCTACACGTTATAATTTACTAATTTACCAACTTTCAATCAGACCAATACCATAATACCACTTATTCACAGGGAACCTACAAATACACCTATGATAGAAAAATATAAAATGACCAATTTTTTGCTACTGCGACCATCTTCAATGCCAAGTGAATTTCACCTTCCGTTATCTTGACCTCGCAGCTAGAGACTACAGTCGACGAAACCCAAAGGAAACAAGCCAAATAGCTAAGAAAATCTTCTTCATAGAGACCAGGCTCCTTAGTAAATCGAAATGCCTCCGAAACGCCTCGCACATAACCTTGGTTTACCACGGCGTACGTATCTCCGGGCTATTGATCTCCCGAATCGGAATCTCGATGAATCTCTTCTGCGTCCATTTTCAAGGCTTCGTTAGACACCTTGTTTAATTTATGAATAATTACTTAACCTTTCTAACGCTCGTCGACCGATCGCTCCAGAGCAGGCTTAGCTAGGCCTATCTCTAGGGAATACCCCATCCACCCCTCAGGACAGACTATCCTTGGGAGTATTCACCATTTTATCTTGGATGAGTTGTTTGGTGATGAAAGACTTAATACTATCCTTAACCCTCTCCTACTACGTATTCTCAATAAAGGTTACCACTAATTCTCGCTGTATTAATCTAGTTAGCTGTTACCGGATGCCCATCCTGTCAAATAAAGACAAACTGAACTTACATTGTATAACCATTCTTAATTTCCTAGAGCCTAACGCCATCCGGACGCAGGCGAGTCTGTGGTCCGAATATCCTAACCAGTGGAACGTAGAACCAATCTAGCAAGTCTAAATCGACCCTTTTCACTAACATTCTATCGCGGTAGCTGGCTACCCTGATAGAGGTCCACATCACCCGCTTTGGTTGATCGACGAGACCAAACTCGCCGATCAGCTCATCGAAGTAACGATCGTCCGTTCTCCCTATATCTCCCCACCCTCTCTCTATGGTGGGGTTAAGAATGACATTCTAATGCCCCTCTTTAACACGACTAATCTACTCGGAACGGGGACCCAACTAACTGAAAAAGAGACATGATTTTTCTTGTCATTGAGTGCACAAACCGCAACGTTTTGAAACAAACTATTCTTCGCAGCAATATCAGCCACGATCAACCGGACCTTATTATCGACATAAACGAGGTCCACTCTCGGGCAAGGAAATAGCTCTGGACCGCTGGTCCCCATATGCTGAAGTCGCCAGACAGCACACAAGCTTCAAACTCGCAAACAAATTGTATCTACTAGATCACCATCGCATCTACGCCGAACAAAATATAGCCCAATTTAAAGCCCTGTACATTCATCGGTAGAAAGTGATATAGTAATGGGTCAATCAGGACATTCCCTGCATATAAATTAGCCACATTTTAAGGTCATGCGACACTAACATTTCTAATCGCCAAAAAGAACGGGATACACCAGCGAAGATAAAGCAAAGAGCTCCCTTTCTTCCCCTTCTAGGTATCTGTGTTTTCCTTATCTACCAAATACTTCCCCTTAAAAAAGAACAAGGGCTACCCTGAGATGGAGGATATACTTGACGTAAACAGACTGGTCTTTCAAAGGAAGGTCTTTATTTGAGTCAACAGAGAACCTCGCAATTACCTGGAGGATCCAGGTGTAATTACACTGACACGGCACTCTGGTGAGATGTTGATATGGGTCATCATCACCGACGCCAAAAAGACATTCTCAAATATTAGCATAGAAATGTTAGTGTCGCATAAGAGGAAGGAATAACAAATGAAAGAAAGAATGAGAAGAAGAAGAAGAAGAAGAAGAAGAAGAAGAAGAAATAGATGAGCAAACAAAAATAAGAATAAGTACATAAGCAAACAAAATGTAAGAATGCGTGGATTTGCGAAAGAAAGATAGTCTATTGAACAGGTGAAGAGGTTTATCCCTTGTTTCCTGTTCAGGTTGTGGTTTCCGGTTTTTCTATTCTCCAATCTTTTCACTCTTTTTTTGTTTCTGTTTTTTTTTTTTCAATTGGAGTAGATAGTCTAAACTATCGCCCGGTTCACACGCCACCCACGTCTATTGAACAGGTGAAGAGGCTTATCCCTTGTTTCCTGTTCAGGTTGTGGTTTCCGGTTTTTCTATTCTCCAAACTTTTCACTCTTTTTTTCTGTTTTTATTTATTTTTTCAATTGGAGTAGATAGTCTAAACTATCCCCCGGTTCATACTCCACCCACGTCTATTGAACAGGTGAAGAGGCTCATCCCTTGTTTCTTGTTTAGGATCTGGTTTCCGGTTTTCTCTTTTCCAATAATTTCATTCCTACGTAGCCCCCTGCACATCAGTGGCGTTTTCGCCTTGCTTGGGGTGATATGATTAAAAAAAAAAGTAAAAAAAGGTAAGAATTAAGCAGAAAGCAAAAATAAGGAAAGACAAAGGATAAATGAAAATGTATATAACATAGAAAAAAATGAAAGGAAAAACAATGAAAAGAAAATAAAGAAAATCTAAAAAGAAAAGAATGAAAAGCAAGTAAAAAAAGAAAATGAAAGAAAAGAAAACTAGAAAGAAAGAAAAGAAAAAAGATCAGAAAAAATAAATAAAAGTAAATAAAAAAGAAAGGCATAAAAAGAAAAAGAAAGATTTTAAAACTTATTGCTCATATATTTTAAAATTTTAAAAATAAAAATTTAAAAATTAGGGAAAAATCCCCCATAGAAGCATTAGCAATCTAGTTTTAAGATGGAACATACAACGGAAGACACACCGGATATTCTATCCGATCCACCACGTTTGGTTATGAGAGGAAAAGACTTTGCTTAAGGGTGATTCGGGATATATTCCCGCTTCCATGCATACGATCCATCTAAGTGGGCAAAGCCGGCATTGACACCGCCGAATTTGTCGTGATGGTAACAATGATCTGAAATAAATGTTTGATATCCCCAACGTGCATACCTGTGGTGGTCGATCGATTTCGTTAATGTCGAAGGCCACTGACCAGCAGTGCTACGAGACATCATTCAAAAGAGGGACCCGGAAAAAAGCCGGTACTGCAGCCTTAAACACCAATAAGTAAGATATTCATATAGGTCCTCAAAGATAAGGCAAGGGGTCGTGAGGATATATTTTTTAATCGTATCACCCTGAACAAGGCGGTAATGCCACTGATGTGCAGGGGGCTACGTAATAGTGAAAAGATTGGAAAATGAGAAAGCCGGAAATCACATCCTAAACAGGGAACAAGGGATGAGCCTTTTAACCTGTTCAATAGACGTATGTGGAGTGTAAACCGGGCGATAGATAGATGTATCTACTCCAATTGAAAAAAACAAAAAAAAACAAAAACAAAGTGAGGAGATTGGAAAAGAGAAAGCCGGAAATCACATCCTAAACTGGGAACAAGGGATAAGCTTCTTAACCTGTTCAATAGACGTGGGTGGAGTGTGAACCGGGCGATAGTTTAGACTATCTACTCCAATTGAAAAAAAAAAAAACAGAAACAAAAAAGAGTGAAAAGATTGGAGAATAGAAAAACCGGAAACCACAACCTGAACAGGAAACAAGGGATAAACCTCTTCACCTGTTCAATAGACTATCTTTCTTTCGCAAATCCACGCATTCTTACATTTTGTTTGCTTATGTACTTATTCTTATTTTTGTTTGCTCATCTATTTCTTCTTCTTCTTCTTCTTCTTCTTCTTCTTCTTCTTCTTCTTCTCATTCTTTCTTTCATTTGTTATTCCTTCCTCTTTTTATATTTATTTATTTAATTGTATTTTCTTCAGATTTTTCCATTTCTTTCTTCTTTCTTACTCAAATATTTCTTACTTTGTTTCATTCAACTCTCCTTTCCCCTCTTTTTTCTTTCATTTTTACATAGTTTTTATTCAATTCTTTCTTTAACCATCTTTCTTTCTTTTTGTTCTTGATTTTTTTCCATTTTCATTTTCTTTTACGCTTTCTTTTACTTTCATTTAGATATTTTAGGTTATTTCCCATTTTCTTTGTTTTGTCTCATTTGTTCATTTTCTCGTTTTATTTTTTATTATTTCTTTGACGGAATTCATTCTTTTCTTCCATTCTCGATGTTTTATTATATTTTCTACTCTTTTTCTATAGACTTTTCTTCGAAAATTTCCAATTCTGTCTGTTCAATTCATTCCGAACTCATTCCCTTTTATATTCCTTTTCTTTTCAAATATTTGATATATTTTATCCTGTTTTCTTTTGCCCGGCAGTTGTCCCCTTTTCTGCCCATTAACAATTTTCTTTGTTTGTCTTTTGCCTCATCTCTCCTCCAGATTTGATCTCCTTTTGCTTCCCCAAGGCACACTCTCGAGACAGTTTCCCCAGTCACTTTCTCAGCAAGTAAAGTGCGTCGATCAAATTACGTCCAGTCGCCATCACCTCAAGTGCGTCAACTTGGCAGCAGGTGCTACGATTCACTTGAGTCTTGGGGTCGCCAATAGCGAAATATAATAGAAAGAACAAAGGCATTCATTTAATTGTTATATATATATATATATATATATATGAAAGTAGAGGGAGCGCGAGTTTTGGTTGAAAGAGTTGTGTATGTTCCAGTGAGTCTATTGGTCTTCACTAGAACTAAAAAAGAGACAACTTATTTATTTCGATTTGCGAATCATTCCTAAAATAAATTAAACATCATTAATATACGTATGAATGACATTGTGTGTGTACATATGTACATATGTAATTATCTGTAGATACACATATACATCAATATATATATATATATATATGTGTGTGTGTGTGTGTTTATTTGTCTGTGTACTCGACTAATTTTGGCAAAGTGGAAAAGAACATTTCTATAACCTATTTCGTCCTATCCTTACAGAACTAAAGCTATCCTTTTTTCCATGAAATTATATATGCGTATGGAGAAGAGGGGGAACAGAAAAAGGCAACTGCTAGTTACAATCCTCTTTATTATAATAAAGACCGATGTGTATTTACTGATTTATTGTTTTATATATCTATATATATATATATATATATATATATATATATATCCCTTCTGTCACGCTGGTAGAGAGGCAGCGTAAGCTCAGTTTCTTAGAGAGACATTAGCGAGGCAACTTCGACTCATTTGATTCTCTTTAATACCAGTTATTAATATTTACTAGCCGTTAAAGTTCTTGCCACGTGTTTGCTCTTGAAATGTGCCTTATTATTTTAGCTTTTTCAATAAATATGACTTAGTATTGAAGATTATATATATACATATCCTCCCTATTATAATAAAACCGTTATATTCATATCTCTATATATATACATATATATATATATATATTAATCCTCCAAATATTTTGCCGTCATTTTAGACGGCAGGTCTACACTCGTTATACATACATAGAAAACACTGAACATGTTGGAACGTTGAAATTTTAAGTATTTCAGTTGGATGTGTTTGGATATATATTCTTGCTGATCTCATTTAGTTTCGTTTTGCTTATAATTTCAACCCTGGCAAGAAAACAATGACACTAAGATGCAAGTCTGAGGAGGGAAGTTTTGAGATGTGAAACATGAAAGATAGAAAACAATAAACGAAGATCAATTAAGAAGAGATAACATTTAACACCGAATTTTAAAATTTCAAGTTCCAAATTAACTTGAATGCTGGAAGAGAATTATACAAGCGAGAAGAGAGAAAAAATGATAAATGTACATTTTATACTATATATATATATATATATATATATATATATATATATATATATATATATAAACGAGATTATAATTATACTCGTATCAAAAACTTTCTTCGAACACTTTCGGCGGAAGGAAAAAATGGTTTTAAAAAAAGTAAGAGCTTAGTACATAAACGTCAGTCAAAAGTGTTCGGACTGAGAACAGCACGAAGTAAAAAAAACCGATACGAGTAATCAGCTAACAGAAAGTGCTCAATACAGAGGTAGATCGAAATAAATAGATAACACATAATGAGCAAAATGAACCTACCTAGATTTCACCTAAACAGATCGTCAGGGAAATATAAATATATATATATATATATATATATATATAGGAAAAACTACTAAAAGTTGTAATTTTAAAAATGTATTTTTTGACAGTATTTATTTATTTCTATTTGTATATATATATATTTGATATTTCAGACCGGCCTTGGTCTTTCATCAGAAACAAATGATTTTAAAATTTAAACTAGAAGCGTTTGCCAAGAGAGCGTTCGTCGAGAGATGTTTACATCACGTGATGTAGAAAGCGATAGAATTTTTGAATATTTGTAAACGTAAACCTATCTTTAATAATACTTTTAAATGTTATTTTAAAGAAATATTTTTAAGTGTATCTAAAAAATGTTTAACTTTTGAAATATTTATAAAGATTCAAAACACCTAAGTCCCTATTTAACCCTAGCCTGTATGTATTTAATTTTAAAATCCAGTACTTTTCTTTCTTATTGCCTGAGTATGCAGAACCTATCAGTAAACATTTGCAGTTTTCTAATGTGTGTCCTAGTTGACTGAAGTGTTCTACTTTGGGTGAATTAGGGTTGTTTTGGCGTATGCTTAGTTTATGGTTATTGAAACGGAATCTGAAACTGTTTCCAGATTCACCAATATATCCACTATTTGGACATATTGAACAGAAGAGAAAATATATTATATTTTGGCTGTCACAGGTGAGGCGTGATGGGTGTAATTTGATGTTGGTTTTGGGTATAGAAAATACTGCATCGTTTACTAAATATTTGCAAACTAAACAACGGGATATCCCACATTTCAAATTCCCTGATAGCTTTGTATTTTTTAGATATTTGGTAGAAGTGAGGATAGCTGATAGGTTGGATGTTTGTTTCATTGCATTTATGGGTGGTTTATCGAAAATGTCTTTGATTTTTTTGTTTGACTGGAGATTCTTGTAATCATTTTTTAAATTTTGAATAAGTGTGTGGGAATATGGATTGTGGTTAAAAACCATAAATCGTAAAGCACTTCTCACATACAAGAAAAGAAAAAACAACAACCGAATTCCCATTAATCATAATAAAACAATAAAGCTACACTTTAAACAAAACGTTCACGGCTTCTTGCACTTTTTTCTATACCACTTTGTCTCATTTGAACAACACCTATTTCTGTTTTTAATATATATATGTGTACAATTTCAGTGTTAATCAATATATATATATATATATATATAATCAATATATATATATTGATTGATTGATTGTTTAATTATTTAGTTTGTGGTCATAATAAGATTAAACCAGTGCACATTTTTATAAAAAAGTGTTCGATACAATTATATTGTAGAACATTTGAAAATTTTTCTTTTGTAAACGAGCTATTACGCGTCCTTTTTTATACCATGAGTGGTGTCTTCAAGCGATTTGCAATAACTTATTTTACCATTTACCGAATTTTAAGAACGCTCACGTAACGGTGGTTTTCTTTGAACGCTCACGGGACAGGGAATATTAGCAATTTTTAAAATTACAAGAAATTATAACTTTTTACACTTTTTAAGAATTGCGCGTTCAAAATTCAAAATCAGTTATTGCAAATCTCCTGAAGATACCATCATGGTAGAAACCTATGTCGCGTAATAACTCGTTTACAAATAATACATCGGTCAATAGCACGATTCGGAGTTTCATGCAATATATAATCATCAGATGTATTTTATGAACTGACTGTTCCGGAATTTGGATTTCTCGTCCTTCAAATGTTAGTGTACATATATATTATTATGCTGGAATGGTATTTTTTTATTTTTAATTTGTTAATTTTATAATTTCAATTAAATCTTATATTAAAATTAAAAAGCAAAACTCAAATGATGATTAAATCTTATAAAGTTACGTTACTGCTTTTTTAATAACAAGATTAAAAATTAATTAAATTTCAAGTGGAATTAAAATCAAATCTATTACTCTGTCAGTTTGAAATATGCACCTGATGATTGCATAACACATGAAACTCCAAGTCGTGCCATAGATGTGGGATAATATTTAAATTTATTAATATGCATATAATACAGAAATATTCATACACTGCATAACACCTCTATACATATATATATATATATATATATATATATATATATATTAATTTACGCCACTATATATATATATATATCGTGTATCGAGGCAGCAAGTAATTTTCTAAACATATGCTGTTAAATATAAGAGACAATGAATGTCTATTATATTTAATCATGAGCCGTTCTAAACATCGTATTTTTGCTTTAATTTCAGTTGAAAATAAAGACAAAAATTCTCCAACATTTGGATAATTATTTATTGATTTTCTTCTAAGCGGAGTTTTATGTCAACACAAAATAAAATCGTCGGTGATGGTGGATGTTATAATTTTTCAGTCTAAACAACCTCTCTGAAGATGACTCATGTGAGCCGAAAACTTAGAAGTAAATCAATAAATAATTATCCAAATGTTGGAGAATTTTCGTCTTTATTTTCAACTGGAATTAAAGCAAAAATACGTTTAGAATGGCTCATGATGAAACATAATAGACATTCATTTTCTCTTATATGTAACAGCATATGTTTAGAAAATATATATATATATTGTAAGAATGTTATGGAACATGTAGCTTTTAAACCCACTGTTCATGCATTTACTTTTATAACGAGTGCTCGATACAACGTAGAGCTTTATATTGTAATGTTTGTTACAATGGCTTATATAAGCATAGTATCAATACACAAAAAATAACTCATTCACATAAAATAATCGCCTCCGAAACGGTAATAAACACCCATGTTTAAAACTAAATATAAAAAAAAACGAACAACGTATAAATAAAAGAAAATAAACTCACAAAATATTAATAGCAACTTTATTCCATCCACTCATAGATAGTAGTAAAATAAAAAGTATCTACCCTTCCTTAAAAATCTTACATCCCAATATAAAAATTACCCCGACGAAACTAAAAAGTGACCTGTCCACAACTAAGCCACTCCACATCCCTCTCTTAACCCAAGGCTGTATCACTATGGCTACAAACTGCCGGCTAAATCGTACTACACTCCCACCACATTTACTTCCATATCATATTACCAAAAATAAATCGTTTTCACCATTTATTTTTCATTTAAACTCATCACCACAACAGGGGCAAACGTGGTTTCGAAACGCGAAAATATTTGTGTAGTGATACTATGCTTTTATAAACCATTGTAACAAACATTACAATATATATATATATATATATATATATATATATATATATATATCATGAAGACTCCACCTATAATTGCAATATTACTATACAGCGCATAGCTGATAGCAAGTTTGGCTCCAACGACTATTGGTGATTATGCAAACGGGTGCTGAACAATAGCAAATCCTCTATCCCTCCTTTAATCAATGAATTTGGGGTCCTCACATCATCAGCGGACAAGGCTGAGTGCTTTGCTCGCAGATTTTCATGCAACTCCACATTTGATTCATCTGGAGTACCCTCACCCGACTTTCCTATTAGAACTGAGGTTAAACTGTACGATATATACATTACCCCGACAGTAGTATCATGTGTAATATTAAACATTGATCCCCATAAGGCGAGCGGTGGTGATGGAATCCCGGTGATTGTCCTTAAGAAATGTGACCCTGAACTCTCTTCTGCCCTCTCTAAACTCTATAACTACTGCCTATTTGTTTCCTGTTTTCCTGCATGCCTTCTGTCGTTCCTGTATTTAAAAACTATGGAGAAACCCCGGACACATCCCACTATCGCCCTATCAGCTTTCTACCAATTTTCCGGAAGGTGTTCGAGGCCATTATTAATGCTGAAATAGTTCAGCATCTTTCTGCACATAAACTCTTCTCCGACAGACAGTATGGCTTCCGCTTTGCCAAGTCCACGGCCGACATGCTAACGACCATTACGGAGTACATGTTCTAGGCCCTTGAGGAAGTCCCGCGAGACGCGTGCGGTTGCTCTGGACATCTCCAAGGCTTTTGACAGTGTTTGGCACGCTGGCATTCTATGCAAGCTACGGGGTTACGGTATTACCGGACGATTGCATGATCTGATCCAATCTTTCTTACATAACCGCATAATGAAGGTCGTTCTGATTGGGCATGCCTCCACACCCTACTGTAAAAACGCCGATGTCCCTCAGGGCTCTATCCTAGTCCCGACGCTCTTTCTTATTTTCATAAATTACCTCCCAGACAAGATCAAGAGCCAAGTAGGCATCTACGCAGATGACACCACAATTTACTCATCAGTAAGAAACTCGGCGTGGCGGTCAAACATAATCTCGCTGCTGATCTAAGACCAAGCTGCTGTCTGTCAATCATCACAGGCAACCTCTCTCGCCTCTCATAAGCATAGACCAAGCGAGTCTCCCCGAAAGCAATACTCTGCGCCTCCTCGGCTTTACCCTCTCTTCTGATCTCAAGCGGAACCACTACATTGAGTCAATAGCTAAATCCACTGCTAAGAAGGTTGGGTCACTGTGTCGGGCCAGGATGTTTTTGCCACCTGAAACCATCTTGCATATATACAAATCAACCATTCTTCTGTGCATGGAGTACTGCTGCAATATATGGTCAGGCGCCCCTGCTGTTCATCTCGGTGTTCTCGACAGGCTCAAAAAAAGAATTAGTAATGTGATAGGTACCGATTTGGCGGCTCGACTACAGCCACTTTCCCACCGACGTGATGTGGCTTCCCTTTGTCTGTTCTATAAATAATTTTATGGCTTCTGTTCCAACGAACTTAAGTCACAGTTGCCTACGCAACAGGTGTTTACTCGTACAACAAGACTGGCAACTGGGTCTCACCCATTCACAGTTAGATCAACCAAATGCAGACGACAATTCTACTCCTGCAGCTTCTTTTTTACGCACTTCCCGCCTGTGGAACTCGCTTCTTTATTTTTGATTCCTTGACGGCTACAACCTCCAGGAATTTAAATGCAAAGTCAATACACACCTCTTAATCACTTGACTCTAGTTCTTTCCACACTATCCTTTATATCT
Organism: Ascarosepion bandense; assembly: GCA_037127315.1. Taxonomy (NCBI): domain Eukaryota; kingdom Metazoa; phylum Mollusca; class Cephalopoda; order Sepiida; family Sepiidae; genus Ascarosepion; species Ascarosepion bandense. The sequence goes on along the minus strand of JBBBDQ010001362.1, from coordinate 2,322,463 downwards.
CTCCTTTTTCTCCACCCTTGCAACTGTCATCTCACCTGTATTTCTATTCTTCTCTTGCTCGGGGTGATATGATTAAAAGAAGATATTATTATAATGCATTGTTTTATAAAATAAGTATTTTACTTTAAGAAAGCTTATACAGATAGAAAATTACACACCTTCAGATAAGTATTGATATTTGTTAATAGCAAATCTTATATAAATGGAGGAAAGTGGAGTAAAAATGGAAATTATTACAATGCACCTGATAATTTCTTTTAGGTTAAAAAAATTCGTATAATATTTAATGTCTGTCAGAAAATCTATTTTCATACAGCCAAAACTATTCTTAACAATCAAAATTAAATCCTCTTTTTTAAAATATGGAGAAAGTTGAAAAAAAGTTCAGACGAAAAGTTAGAAATGAGTTACATCATAGCGTTAGGTTAAGAATGTAGAGTTTGTAAAATTTTTGATCCAGAGCAAATTCGACAAATTTTACAAGAATTGAGTTTTCACAATAAAATATTATGCAACTATGAAAAACGCGCATTTAAATATTTTACTTCTTCTTTCGAAGACAATGTATATTCGAAAAAACAATGTAAGTATGCTAGGCCAAATCTGTCAAAATTGTGTAAAAATAGTAATTTAACAAAATTTCCAAACCAGGCAATTTCTAAGTTTATGATTTCAACGCATTTTTCAGCACTTTAGGGAAAATTCATATAAGGATTTGCTTTTATGTCAAAACAGTTTGTTTATATATATATATATATATATATATATATATATATATATATATATATATATATATATATATTACGGAAAGTCCCAGAGATTAACGAAATGGAATTGGCAAACGACATATTTAATTGTTCTTTGTTTGAACATTATTTTTAATCGATATTATGTTGTTCGGGGTCGCAGGTTCGAATCCTGCTGAGTGACACACATTTTATTAACAAAATATCTTATAATTAAGGGACTGGTAGAAATATATATAGAAATAATTTAAAAAATAAAAATTGTGTATTTTATTTATAAATAGAACTTTGTCTGTGTGTGTGTGTTTGTCTGTGTGTGTGTGTGTGTGTGTATATATATCCGTTACCTATAGACTCCGAAACGGCTGAACCGATTTTCTTGAAAATTTACACAGTTGTACTATAAGCGTCTGCGAGTGTTCTTAGCTAGGTTTTGTGTCGAGGTACCTCCGATAAATATCGAAAATCGAAAATCGAAAAACTCGGGTTATTAATAAAATTTGATACACTCATAGTCAAAGACATAAGAAACGATATTCAGAAGTTTCAAGGTTGCAATTCTTACAATAGTGCAGAAAATTGGTAATATATACATATAAAAGGCAAGATGTTTCTGTGTGTGTCTGTTTATCTGTCTGTATGCCCTTTATAAAAATCCAGAATTTTTATCCGATTCTCACCAAACTTCACAAATTTTGTTTAGGCTGAGTCTGAGCTCAGGACAATGGTTTAGTTTTAAAGCTTTCATTACACCCGAGCAACCGGGCTATACTGCTATATATATATATACGCACACAGCGAGAGGGAGGAAGAGTGATACTGATATATAGTTATATGTATGTCCTCAGAGAGTCATATCAGATAAATGCTTGGATTGTTAAATTCAGATGTCAGAAAGCAATATTCAGGCCCAGATTCAATTTAAACATCGTTGATTTTCTCGGTAGAGTCTTGGATCGGTATTCGAACCTTCGTTAATAGCAAGAGAGGAGAGTTTCTAGACTGGCCCTTTCACCCCCCAAATCCTCATGGCCAAAGGTAGAAATTGGATGTGTAGAACCATTAGAGAAATATAAGCCTGTAGGGGCTTCGGCTATGCTTGTCAAATTGGCCTTGTACCAAACACGTTCGAAGTCCCCACAAATTAAATATCAGAAGGTTGAATGTTGTAAGTTGAAATGTGGAAGGATAAAATATTTCGTTTGTACATTAAAGTAAAGATCTATTAACCAAATAACAAAATTGTAAGAAGAAAAATATAAGTGAAATTTTGTTAACTGAACATTAACATAAATGTGTACGAAAAAGAAAAATCTTTCGATGAGAAAAATATGTAACTGATTTTCAAAGTGAAATGTAAGTATTTAAAATGCCCCACAGAAGTTTAGAGTTCATGGTTGATAGTTGCACAATGTCTTATGTTCCTTTCACTTTTTTTTTTTTTTTGGTAGGTTAACGACAGGGTGAGAAAGAAGATGAAACAAATAAAGAAATTGTACTTAGAGTGTGCTGCTGTTGTTGATATTTTCTTTGGCGGCGGAGAGTAAAAAAGGAAAGAGGAAAATTATAAGAAGTAAAATGAATGCGTGACGCAAGCTTACGTCCGGGTCGGCTTCTTAAAACTTCTTTTGTTACATTGCCACAAGGTCCGTCAGCTAACTGCTCCCATGTCAGACTGTTTTTGACCGGTCACGGAACGTGATTTAAGTAGCAAAATTTATCATGTGACGGGCTCCAGCGGCATTTTCATTTTAGGTGTGAAAATATTTGACTGTTGTCATATATCAATTTTCTATTTCCTATCCAGTTAGGATCCAGAATTTTACTTTTCACACTGACTTGTGAAATTTCCTTTGGCCTGCTTTTCCAAAATGTTTTTACTCGATTGAATCCGATTTTACGGGTTTGCAATTTTACTTTGTGTGTTTTAGTTAACTGTTGGATGATATAAGTTTTGTATCCTATAAGACAAATAATTTCATTATTTGGATATATTAGGGGTATATTATATACTATTTATCTGACAGTGATTTCATCTCACTTCAAAATTTTATTTTATAGAAATGAATTTGATTTAATTTTTATTAACAAATAAAAGAAGAAATATCATCTCTAGAAGTGCATTAAAAGTAAACCTCATAGATAGTTCCTTGCAAAATTCCATGAATGTAAAGCCGTCCCCGCTCGAAATTGAAATCACTTTAAATATGAATATCTAAGTAACTTTATGTCCCAGGCTACCATAATTAAATAAGCTTCATGTTGAACCTTAAGAGATATATTTTTCAAAATTCGAAGAAGATATTAAAAAAGAATTGCATTTTATAAACGCTTCACAAATGTTCATTATGCGCACCATTGGTGACATAAGTATATAAAGTCGGGAGACCAGCTCCTTCCAAACTAGCTGTAGCACGTCTTAAGTGTCTTTGTTATTCCTCATTTAATTTCCTCTAGACTTGTAGAAATAGGGTAGGATATATATCTGTTCTTTCACATACCCCAATAGAAAAAAAATCACAAGGTCTCAAGTCAGGTAGACATGGTGACCATTTAAATAGAACTGCCATTATCACTGGCACGCCCGATCCATCTCCTAATTGAAATAAATCATATATATATATATATATATATATATATATATATATATATATTGATTTTTTATTACCAAGATTTTGGTTCTACTAGAGTACAGTAGTACACATTTGTATTAAAAAGTGTTCCATACATTGCAGAACTTTTGAATATTTTCTATTTTTAAACGAGTTATTTCGCTACCCAAGTTTTTATCATGAGAAACCTGGGTACCAAAATAGCTCGTTTAAAAATAGAATATATATATATATATATATATATATATATATATATGATAAAAAAATGATTGCCAAAAATGAATTTCTACGATTAACCAATGAAAAAACAGCACTCTTGTCGCTTAACTTCATCATAAAACATTATCTATCTATCTATCTATATATATATATATATATATATATATATATATATATATATCGTTCATTCAGTAATGAATATATATATCGTTCATTCAGTAGTGAATTAGAACACTCTCAGCATGTGTATACATGATATATCACACGCTAAATGTCTGCCTCCTTCTACCGAGCGCCAATAGCTCAGAGGTAGATTCGCCGACTGACGCCAATTCTTACCGTACTGATGAGCTTTGATACAGCGAAACAGATCTGTCTGCGGATGACTATATATATATATATATATATATATATATATATATATATATGGGATGTTTGTGCATGCGCGAAAGTTCAAACGAATAGAATCATAGGGCATAAAATACGACCAGCTTTACGGGGGTTCGAAATTTCTCTTCTCTGGCGGGATTTCCCTCAATCCGCACCTTTTTATTCATTTTGCAAGCAGAGCGAGGAAAAGTTAGGATTTGTTTTATTATTTCAATATTGCTTCCTTTTCGTTATTTTTGTTTTTCTTTATTCAGCATATCCTTGTGCGTCGTACTGTTTTATTCATGCTATCCTTCGAGCTGGGTTTACAGCCAAATCACATTGAATTACTGGTTCCGTACAATTACCGATCTTAGAGCATGTCAGTAACTAAAGGATTGACAGATTTTGAATACAAGTTGCAGTAAGTGTAATGGATAATGGTTCGGAACTTTTAATCAGAGCCGAGTTCGTCATAATCATTTGGGAAATGAATGACGCCTCATCCTTTCTCCTCAACAAGGGGTTTAATTGTTAAGATATGTATCACTAAAACATTATTATCCCCACTCTGCAAAAAAAATCTAATAATATTTTCTGGCTTTAGATAACATGCAAAGGGTTGATAAGAAAAATGTCAAACTCATAAAAAGTGGTCAATACAACAAAAGAGTCTATTACAAGAGTCAATTATAGAAACATTCATTCAGGAATACACTGAAAAAAAACAAGCAATAAAAATAAAAATAAATAAAACAACTACACAATAAAAATAAAAATGGAAAAATAAACAAAAATAAAAATAAAAATTAACCAATCACAAACAAGATCATTCCCAAAAATATTTACACCATGTTCTATATGAACAAGAAAAAATCGGGACCTAACGGCAAATAGCCCTGGTGAGTGAGTACATCATAATGGTGTCCTCACGAAACTTCGACGTCTGAATGAGTATGCTCAGTGAAAGAAACAATCTCTTTGTACTTATATATATATATATATATATATATATATATATATATATATATATATATTGTTTGATTACTTACTTTTTGGTCATAATAAAATTAGACCAGGGCACATTTGCATTAAAAAGTGTTCAATACAATTATATTCTAGAACGTGTGAAAATTTTCTATTTGTAAACGAGTTATTACGTGACCTAGGTTTCTACCATGAGTGGTATCTTAAGGGGATTTGCAATAACTGATTTTACCGTTTACCGTTTTTAAAGAACGCTCACGTAACATTTTTTTTAAAGACATTCAAAATTCCCAGTCACGTGAGAAAAAAAATAAAACACCGTTACGTGAGCGTTCCTAAAAAAACGGTTTTCGGTAAAATCAGTTATTGCAATTCCCCTGAAGACACCACTCATGTTAGAAACCTAGATAGCGTAATATGCCGTTTATAAATAGAATATATATATGCCGATATAAAGCACTTTACGATAAAAAACAGCTTGTCAATGTATATTTGTAGTGCTTAATATATATATATATATATATATATATATAGTCTATAAAAATTTTTAGATACTCTACAATTTCATGGGTAATGTATTAAAATATCTAAAAATATTTCTAGATTATGTTACTCTGTTAAATTAAATAAATCTAACTTTGAGTTCTTATGAGTTCGTCTCTATCGAAATTTACTTGACTTAAATGCCAAATATTCTCCGTTATATATATATATATATATATATATATGTGTGTGTGTGTGTGTGTGTGTGTGTGTGTCTAAAATTAAAGATATTATGTTGTCATATATGAATTGACACACTTTATAGGAAATTAATAAAACTCTTCTGAAATGTTAAATAATTAACTTCTTTTGTTTAAATAATCACCATATTGATGAATGCTTATTCTAAAAGTTACTTCTAAATTCTTGATCCTATCTTGAAAAAAATCACCTCTTATAATACGATAAACTGTTAGAATGCTTTAATTACATCTTCCTTATTTAAGTATGTTTTATTGTGTATGAAATCTCAATATGCTTAAATAGGTGATAACCAGTAAGATAGAAATCCCATGAATATGGTGAATAAAGTAAATTTTCATAATTTACGCCTTGCCGATGAGATGAGTGCGGCCGTACTTTGTCGCGCCGTAAAATTGGGTCACCGCTATTCACAAGTTTCTTTTTCAATATTTCGTGCTTACACTCAATTTCTCTACAATCACTGTTATTGCTTTCCTTTGAGGCAAGAATGAATAATGATTAACACCTTTGAAAAACCACCATACAATAACCATAACTTTTTTAGTGTGTAGTAAATATTTTGTGTATTGTTTTGATAACTCACTTGCATCTAACCACTGGTCTACTTCACTGCCGTCAAAGAGTAAGAATCCATTTCTCGTCGCATGTAATAATCCGATACAAAAATGGTTCTTTTTTTAAGTTTGTACTCATACAGTATTCATAGTCGACATTGTTTCATTGTAATCATTTTCAATGGGCTTATGAGTAACAATATATTAAAAGAAAAATTATCTTGAACGAAAAAATCAGGAATACGTCAAGATTACTTATATTTAGTAAAGAGGCTACTTCGTTCAAAGCCCGGATCAACAAGCAATCAAAAATTTCGTCATATAAGTGAAATTTTTGATTGCTTGTTGATCCGGTTTATATATATATATATATATATATATATATGTGTGTGTGTGTGTGTGTGTGTGTGTGTGTGTGTGTGTCAAAATTAAAGATATTATGTTGTCATATATGAATTGACACACTTTATAGGAAATTAATAAAACTCTTCTGAAATGTTAAATAATTAACTTCTTTTGTTTAAATAATCACCATATTGATGAATGCTTGTTCTAAAAGTTACTTCTTAATTCTTGATCCTATCTTGAAAAAAATCACCTTTTATAATACGATAAACTGTTAGAATGCTTTCATTACATCTTCCTTATTTAAGTATGTTTTATTGTGTATGAAATCTCAAAATGCTTAAATAAGAGATAAAAATCTAATAAAAAATCTAATACTTTTAAGCAATCAAAACTGCATAAAGTTAACCTTTTATCGGCAAAAAGTCAATTGTAGAATTGTTGGTAACTAGTGAAATGTTTACGAAAATCGTGGGATAATAGCCATGTTATTATATAACTGGAAATAAACGAGGATTTACGATTGAAATGCAATATATGAAATGAAATATAAAAAAAAAGGTAAGTAAAAATAAGAGGGAAAATAGAGTAAAACCAGAATAAACAGTTTCAAAACAAGTGAGTATATTATTCTAATTCTATGCGAGTGATTCTTATAATGAGATGTTAGCCGTAAAAAAAAAAACATTTTAAAGGAAAAAGATGCGGGCTTATCTGTTTGCCACTCACACATCGCCATATTAATAAATTTACTTAATATCCTACGTCTTCAGCATGGCTCGGATTTTCAAACACTATGCAATCGTTAGGTGATTATTATGAACTGACCGTTCCGGGATTTGAAGATGTGGTTTTCGCGTTGATGGAAAATGCGATACGGAGATCCAAAGACGCATTGGCATGGCCAAAGAAACATTTCAGAAGCTAACGAGAGAACGGAAAGACAGGAGAATCTCATTAGAAACAAAGAAAAGAGTGCTGGATTGCTATGTGATATCTGTCCTTCTGTACTGAAGTGAATGCTGAACGATCTCATCAAGGATAAGGAAGAGGCCTAAGGCAGCAGAAATGTGGTTTTACAGAAGGATGCTGAGGATACCATGGACAGAGCACGTGTGCAATGATGAGGTGTTGGAAAGTATACAAACGAGAAGAAAACAGATAATAAATATCAGTAAGAGAAAAATGAGGTTCCTGGGACACGTAATGAAGAAGGGCCTGGAGAACTTGATACTCACAGGTCGGACAAATGGAAGATAAGACAGGGGAAAGCAGTTGCGAAACGTTCTTCTTAGGTCTGAGCAAATGGCTGACGGAGCGGGGCTGAGAAGAGATACCAAGAGAAAAATTACTGAAAGTGACAAGAGACAGAGCCAAGTTTAAGTCCATGATCGCCTACGTCCTGAAGGGATACGGCACATGAAGAAGTAGAAGCTGTTCATGGTAGTTACATATTATCGTTCTCCATTTTGTGTAACTAGGTTAGTTTACAATATCATTTAATGGCGGCCAAGATGTTTATAGTAGGGTAGTCCAAGTTTATTGATTCCATATTCCTGTGACGATTAGGATATTCGCTATTAATATTATATTAGACCTATAATAGTGCTCTAGTGTAAGGCTCGAAATATAAAAATAGATATCAATAAATGCAGACTTCAGCTATAAAGTATATATTAATAATATACATATTATCTTACGTCTGTAGCACGACTCGGAGTTTCACGAATTATGCAGTCATCAGGTGCTTATTATGAACTGACCGTACCGGAATTTGAATTATTTGATTATTTCGTTGTTCATGGTAGCTGAACAGGGTGACCATAAAGTCCGTCTGCACTTTAAATAATTATAACATTATTTGTATTTGTGAAATACATAATCTAAACTAAACTTAAAAGATAATACAGTGTGTCAACAAGATGGAGCTCGTTGTCACTTTGCTCTGCATGTTAGACAGTTTCTAAATTAGGAATTTCTTAACAGATGGATCGGAAGGGGTAGACCATTTTATTGGCCTCCACGTTCGCCAGATATGTCTCCATTACATTTTTCATGTGAAAACAATTGTGTATGCAACGAAATCTAGTTCATTAGAAGATTTGAAAGCTAAAATAACTAATGTGATTTCAGGCATTACTGTAAGTCAGTTGGCAAATGTTTTACTGTGAACTGCAAATTCGTATTTCCTTTTGTATTGCTAATAATGGATTATATGTGGAAACTTAAATAACATTTCAATAAAACCTTAAAAAATATACATGTACTTCTTTCAAGTCTTTGTTACAAATTATTTTTATCGGAAATACAAATAAAGTTATACATTTTTTAAAGTGCACACGAACTTTAACCTAGTTACACACAATCAAGGATGTGCATTCTAGTGCAGGATGTGCGTTGTAGCGCATTGGATATCGGCTCGGAACGAGAAATCGGGGAGCCGAGTTCGAATTCCAGCTGAATTCATTGCATTCACTTACTCGCAAATATCCTTGGGAAAGGTATTAATCCGGCTATTTCTTCCAGTTATGGGTTAAATAACAGGACAGATTGGGTTCTATAGCCTTGGTCGGCAACCATTCTACTGCAGAAAGCAATGACAACCTACTACGGGATAATCCTCAGCACACTCAGTCATGTCTCTTTCGAGACATGATCGCCCAAGCGTGTATCACGTATCGCACTTAACCTTGTTAGACACAATCAAGAACGGTAATATATTCGCTTGGAGAAAAGAACGTATGTAATTTGCTTCCAAATCAGTGTCACTGTAATTCAAAAGTAGAACAGAGCATCTCCTAAATAACTTTCTCACTTATTCAGATTGACGACTTGCATTAAATTCAAATATAAACCTTTTTCATGTACTGTGTTTCTGATGTGGAGCTAAAATTGGGTCAACAAATATAACACGGAACACGAGGTGTAGGTTAAAGGAAGATGTATTTACAGAAAAGGTTACACAGAAGAAGGTGCAAATAAGTAGAGCTTATGAATCCAGTATAGTCCTTGGTAGTCGACTGCGGTCATGCGCACAGTGCTACTGTATTTACTAGCCCTCCCACACAAGGCCAGATGTGACACATGGTCATTTTATAGTGGGTATTCCCGGCCATATAGCCAGGCCAAAAAATCTCTGTCTATTTTTACCGAGTCGTGCTTCTACCCTTCGGCGGAACCACGACTGGATTTGTGCTCTCTGCTCGGAAGCAGAGAGCGCCCTCTACCCGATGCAGAGAGCTGACAGTTTCAATAGATGCACATGCGTGCAGTGCTACTGTCTGCTCTCCTCTCACACTACTGCTATCATACACCTATTGATATAGCAGTGGGTGAGTCCATTTTGAGGTGAGTATGGGTTCCACAACAGTTTCGTGCATATGTATGTTTTCGGGGCTTTTTAGAAATTACTTTGTTACGAGATCTCATCAAAAAGTGTGGGGACTGGTGTGATATAGAAAAAATAACTGCAATACATCTCTACATCTTTATCGTATTAGCCCCTTCTGAAACTAAACACTTTATTCAATGTTGTTTGCATCAATGTAAGCATTCCTGGAACTAATTTTATCGGATAGCGAGCGACTTCCTCGTTGGATTTGCTTGACTTGAAATATGATTCCTTTCAATGGCGAAAGAAGTGAGGTCTGGGGAATATGGAAGATGGCAAAAAGTTGCTGCACAAGTCATGGTTACTGATGACAGTTCTGTGGTATGGCGAGACGACCACACTTTACACTCTCGCTTCTCTTTCTAGTGTAGCGTAGGGAGCTGGTTAATGTTTCTTGGTTCGGCCTTGTGTCTTACTTAACCAAACTCCCTACCGCTTACAAGTTTGATGTAGAATTATCATCAAAAGGTTTTCATCATCAGAAGGTTGGTTGGTAGCAGGTTGAATTGTGGAATAGTGTAAGAATTAAATATATATTTTTCATTTTAAAAATGGAGATTTATTAAAAGGAAAGATTAACACTAATTGTAGAACTTAATGTGCAGTTGGATAGTTTAGAGTATCAAGAGTTATAGAAAATGTTCGTGGTAGTAATGTAGGCATTTAAAATGTCCGCAAAAGTTTAGAGTTCATGGTTGTGTAGTACCGGAATGTAAACTCTTTGTTCCTTCCTATTTTTAGTAGTTCGCGACAGGTTGAGAGAAAGAGAAGGCAAAACAAATAAAGAAGTAGTACTTAACACGTGTCCATTTTGTCGATGCGTTGTTCTCTTCAGCTGCGTGGTGTGAAAGACAATTGGAAGAAGTAGACGAATGAAACCGTGACGTGCCCTGCGTCTAGGTCGGCTTCTTGAATTTTCTCTCATTACATTGCCACGAGGTCGTCAGCTTACCTCTCACGTGACGACTGACTTTTGACAGGTTAGCGTCGTGGTTTAAATAGTTAAACTTCTCATGATGCCAGCTCTAGCGAAGCTTTTCACATCTAGGGGTGAAAATACCTCGGATGTCAATTTGAAGCTTTTAATCCCATCAGCATTCAAAATTAGCTTTTCGCACTGACTTGTGAACTTTTCTTAGTTGGGTTTTTCCACAATGCTTTTAGTTCTTCAATTCTTTTCTCTACACTAGTACTGCTATAAACAACAGAATGAACGATGATTTCATAACTTAGTTTGCATGCGTTACAGATTTCAAGTTCAGTTTGTGCCAGATGGATTTACTTTAGCTAAGTTACCATAGCAACGGTCCCGTTACATGTTCTTTTTTTTTATCAGACCTCGAATATTATATTTGGTTTGGCATGATTTTCTTTTATATATAAAGTTTCTGGTTAAATACTACGTCTTTGAATTACCTTTTTTTTTTTTGGATGGTTGCTAGACAAGTCCTCGCTGTCTGTTATTCGTACTATAAATATCGTATAGAAGCCACGTATGATTGATTTAATAGAATTGTATGAGTAATGATAGAATTAGTTATTTCCATAAGAAAGTTTTGAGCACAGAGTAATGTCGTAATAATGTTGGCTGAAATATACAGAGTGTATTAAAAATAATTTTTAAAAAATTGGGGCGGGTACCTCACGCCAAAACATTCGTGTTATTAAGTTAGGTAGGTGTGTTTGTATATTATATTTTAAGTGTTTTTGTATGTATATTATATATTAAGTGTATATGTATATTGTATATATTGTATATGTATATTATATGTATATTATATATTAAGTGTTTGTATATCGACTAGGTTACATTTGTCAATCATGTACATTTGTGGCTAGTCTGTCAGCAAGTTGTCATTATATCTTGGGGAAGATAGTGGAGTAGTTTAATATTACTTTGTCTATAATTTTTTCTAACATTCAAATACAAGGCCAAAGAACCACACGAGATAGAGGGTTACTGCATGGAGTTGAATAAGCATAAAAAAGTGAAATATATCAAGAAAGCTTAATTCTAGATTGGAAGTGGTCAAGATTTAATTAGTGAATATTAGTGAATATGATATCAGTGTTCAGACAAGGATGTTAGGTTTATAGAGTTGAAACAGACTTTAAACACTAATCTTAAACAAGAAACAAGCGATGAGCATGTACACCCATTCAAGATGCCAGAGAGAAATGTAAACCAGTTTACAATCAAATATATCTAACTCTATTGAGCGAGGAAAACAAAACAAATTGCTGAATAAAATTTCAAATTTCAAGTCGAGAAATAAGAAGTAAAAAATTTAAGGAACCAGAAACCCAGTCCTAAACAGAAAACAAGTGAGAAACAAATGTTCCTTTTCAAAAACTGAGGATGAGTATGAACCCTAGCGATAGGTCAGTCTAACCATTCCTATTAGTAGAGGAAACGAAAATAAATGGTGAAAAAAATTCAAAGTTCAAGCAGAGACGTTTGTAGTAGAAAGTTAACTTAAAAGTGTTCCGCTTAACAATAGAAGGATATTACACATAGTGGGTAGATGCATATGATTTTTACATATGCCCCACGATTATTAATGGATGCGAGGCTGCAAGACTGTATCAGATTGCGTTTCCAGACAGAAGGTACCCGAGTCACCCAACCTTTTCATAATCTAAACTTATTTATAAATGGAACTTTGTGTGTGTAGGTGTGTTTGTCTGTGTGTGTGTGTCCGTTACCTATAGACTCCGAAACGACTGAAACGATTTTCTTGAAAATTTACACAGTTGTACTACAATTGTCTGCGCGTGTTCTTAGCTAGGTTTTGTGTCGAGGTACCCGCGATAAATATCGAAAATCGAAAATCGAGAAAATCGTGTTATCGAAGAAGTGGTCCGATTTTAATCAAATTTGATACTCTCATAGACAAAGACATATAAAACGATATTCAGAAGTTTCAAGGTTGCAGTTCTTACATTAGTGCAGAAAATCGATAATATATATATATATATATATAGGTATTTTTGAATACATATACTTTTTTTTAAATCGATAATATATATATAGATATATAGGTTTTTGGAATGTATCTAGCGTCTGTAATAAAAAAATTTTTTCTTTCTTTCTCTTCTTTTTTCCCCTCCCTTCCTTTATCTCTTTTACCTCCCACCTCCTTTCCGTTTTGTTTAACCTAATATCAATTCAACACGCCGTCTGTTCAGTTTACTTTATTGTCCTCTTCCCCTTTTTGTGAACCCAGACGATACCAATTTTTCCCCTTTTTTTATTTTTTATTTTTTTTACAATTCTATCTATGAGTTGAAAAGAGAAAAATAGACATAATTTACTTCAAATTATCTCCAGTTTCGGGATAGCATTTGTTGCTGAGGTGATGTGTTATCTCCTTCGGGGATTTCATGTCGAAATGGTCATTCAACATCTTTGAAAAAATTTAATTTAATTCATATATATATATATATATATATATATATATATATATATATATATAAGGCAAGATGTTTGTGTGTGTGTCTGTTTATCTGCCTGTATTTTTTCAGCCTTTTATTTTAGTTTCTGCCTCGGGTTTGGCTCTAAGTAGGTATAATTGTAGTTCTTAGTCTCAGCCATGATGCCATTTATTCAGAGGATTTATTTAGCCTTTAAAATTCAGTTTACGACGAAAAACTTATTTGATATCGATACCAGGAAATCAAAATTTGACTTACATGCATTGATTTTTATTTCAGTCTACGGTTTCGCTTTAACTGGAAACAACTATTGCTTTTTAGTCTTTCGTGCAAAGAGTTTGAGCTCCAGGACCATGGATTAGTTTTAAAGCTTTCATTACACCCAAGCAACGCCGGGCTGTACTGCTAGTTAGAGATAATAATTATTTTCTGATACAAGTTCTACTAATTAACACACAACTGGAAGAGAAGGGATGAATTCATACCTTATCTAGTCGCAAATGATTTTGTCTTTGATTTAATATACAGATCTGTGGCTTTTATATCTTTTGCGTTCAATCGAAAATAAAAAAAATAAATATTTCGAACTCTGCTTAATAAAACTTGACACATCCAAAATATTTATTCTTAATACATTTTTTTAAATGTATGTATTGATGTGGGAAATATTTGATACACTGTTCATATAAATATATCCTTCAGATTTTAGAAGAATTATTTAGTTAATACCAATTTAATGGTGAAAATATTTTAAAAAGTTATAAAATCGAACGAACTGTGTGTTTTTTTTAATAATTTTATCTGAAGCAAGTTAATAAGGGCATTATGACGTAAGGTTACTGAGTGTGAAAGAATATGCGAAAAAGACCATTAAGATGCGAAAACAATAAAATAACATAAATTACGAAGACAGAATTTTGATATTGCATTAAAATCATTGAAGAATAAAGTTGATTGAAAATCAAGAAGTTGGAAAAATTCTATAAACGAGAAGTGCAGGAGAAGAACCTGTTTGCATAGAACTTGCGGTTGCACCTAGCTATTTTAAATGTAAAATAATGAGACCTTGCCACCAATAGAGTCAGTCAGTTAAGTGCCATACGTGATACACGCTTGGGCGATCATGACTCGAAAGAGACATGACTGACTTGGCAGAAGATTATTTCGCAGTAGGTTGCCATTGCTTTCTTCGGTAGACTGGTTGCAAGCCAAGGCTATAGAACCAAATCTGTCCTATTGTTTAACCCATAACTGGAGGGAAGAGACGGAATAATACATTTCCCGAGAGTAGTTGTGCGTATGTGAATGCAAGAAATTCAACTGGAATTCGAACTCGGCACTCCGATCTCTTGTTACGAGTCACTATCCACTGTACCACAATGCACATCCTAAAATAGAGTACTGCGCTTAAATACATAAAGTCCCCTCAGCAGTAAGTTCTTCATATTAATTACCATAGAAATGTTTATATAAAGCCACAGAGAAACTTCTTTACAGCAGTGAGAAAATGAGTGGTTCCCAGTTGCCTGATCAGAACCAATAACATTGCATAATTTTGCATTTTATCAAGAGTCTCTCAATACATAGCAGAAGCAACTGACTAGATGCGGCAGTAATATTCAAGACATGCTGTGAATTTAGTTGTTTTATTTTTTTGCGCATGTGTAGTAAGTCGAGTTTAATTCGTTAGAAAAATAAATTGGTGTTTAAAAAGTGTCTGGGGCCCCACTCTTCAGTGGCTACCTTCCTGCGTTAAAAAAAAAGAAGTAAAAAGAAACACGGTGAAATGTTCTTTCCCACATGTGCGTGTTCTGATATTTTAATATCCATTCTAACAATGCATCTGTTCAGTATATGTTGTCTTCCCAAGAGTTACAACCACTGACACCGATCGATTGTTAATTTTATTTAAACATTTTATTTCGTTCTTTTGAATTTGTTTCTCCGTTTCATTCACCCTCGCTTCTCGCGCCATCATTTTCCTGAGAATTGATTTATTTCTTTTATTTACTGTTTGTTCATTTTGCGGATTCCTTTCTCTTGGCTCTGACAACTTCTTTCTTTCTTTCTTTCTTTCTTTCTGTGAGGGATATGTACTTTTAAAAGTGATGGACTGACGGCAGGTGTTCCGCTTTACTCAGGAAAAAAGCTAATTCTAAGGACAGCATAGGAAATTTATTAACAGAATTAGCCATTGATAAGAAAGAACCCAACACTATTTGCAACTTATATTAAAACTGCAATTTCGGAAGTGATATTCTTCTTCTTCTTCTTCTTCTTCTTATTATTATTATTATTATTATTATTATTATTATTATCTTTTAATCAGTGACCAGATGTCTTTGGAATTCATTTTTCAAAAGCGATAATGAATCAAATTAAGGAAAATCTGAAATTCTATTAATTTCGAAATTGCGCGTTCAAATTTGTCGATAGTTTTTTTTTTTTCGTTACTCATAATGAGAAAAGAATGTTAGCAAATATGGAATTTAAAGAGAAATTTAACTTTCAGAAAATCTTTGTATCCTACGGATGGTGAGTTGGGTATTTTTCTCATCATAAAGTGAATTCGGAATAAATATTTTGAGCAAACAATCAAAAAATTTAAGCTAAAATATAGATTCATCTTAGATAATGTTCTCTCATTCTTATTCTTATTCTCTCTCTCTTTATCTTTCTATCTTTCTATTACTCTACTTCACTCTCTCTCTCTCTCTCTATCTATCTATCTATCTATCTATCTATCTATCTATCTATCTATCTATCTCCATAGATAGATACGTATTGAAAGAAAAAGAAAGAAAAAAGAGTGGTACTTAAAGAAAAAATTAGTTAGTTAACTGATTTATATTACCTTCAGTATCCCAATTCCAGAATGTCATAGACTGGCACATCTGTCCACTGTTCAGGGCTATCAGTTATTCAGTGTCTATATGTCTCGATTTTTCAGCCAGTATAACTTCATACAAACATACTTCGTGGAATAATATAGACATTTTACGCCTACTTACTTTTAAACTGATCATTTCCAGTTGTGTAATCAATTTTTCAGTGTTAAGATGAAATTTATCTAGAAAGGCGCGGTAGTTTTTGTTTATCCAAGTACTTTCGATTTTAAGAGTAAATTAACAAATACGAAATTCTTGTAATTGCAATAAAATCTGCATTTCATTATAATAGTGGTTTTAAAAAAACACGTGCGAACGAATTCAGTGATTATTTTCAAATTTAAAATTTGTCTGTTGCAGTTATGGAATCTTTTGCAAAAGAAGATGTTCAGTATAAGAAAGTTGACAGGGAATTGGTAGAAATGTAAATGCCATTAGTATATAAATGTTATATTTTTATGTTGTTGCTATATTTATAATTATTGTAACTTTTATTACAATAATTACTTATATATAAGTATATATACTTATTCTTATATATTAGTATATATACTTATAATTATATTAAATGTATATGCCATAAGTATATAAATGTTATATTAATATGTTGTTGCCATGGCAGTATCTGACTACCGGGCACACCGGGCACGGGTCCAGGCTGATTCGTGCAAACATAGTGAAAATCCGGGCAAGGAAAAATGTCTTCGTCAGAGGACAGAGTATACAATTCACGGAGGAAGAAAGAAAGAAAGAAAGAAAGAAAGAAAGAAAGACAGAAAGAAAGAAAGAAAGAAAGAAAGAAAAACGAAGAAAACATCCGAATGAAGGCAGTAAAAATCGGTTTGTTTATTTTTTAATTTTGGGAGAAAAGACTGGTTATCCTCGGAAAGTCCGAACCCAATTTCCCAAAGGGACTGCAAGGCAAAGCTTTTTTGTCTTCTTTTTGTGGCTACCCTTTTGATTTTTGTCGTACCATTTCCACTCACTTGCCTGATCGAACGGAAGACGCAATAAATCATTTTAATCTTCCAAGAATATTCGGGACTCCAGAATATTCTTGCTGTTTCGATTTTTTGTTACGCTTTCGAAATCTTTTGAAGTATTTATTGTGTTTGTTTATACAAATGAAATAATTGTATTTTATCATTTGAATATTTTTGTAAGTTGTATCAACATCTACTTTCTGCAGAAAAATATTTTTCATATTTATTTTGCAACTGCATTTTGCCAAGCAGATCGATTTCTTCAAAAAGTGAAAAATAAAATGAAAGATTCGCAATACCGTGAAATGGTAATCACCAGTACATAAATAACTTGAATTAAATTTATTTTTATTTTCATCTTATTCCTTTTTTTTTACGGATTTTAAATCTGCGTTTCCTTCACAAACATACGAGGTATTCGCAGTAACTTGAATAGTATAGAATTATTCCTTCTAACTAACTCACCCGATATCTTAGCTATATGTGAGACTAACCTTGACCCTTCTATCCCCTCTTCAGAGCTGTTCGTTCCTGGTTACCTTCCTCTCTTCAGAAGGACTCCAATGTCCATATGCATGGGCTTGGTGTATATGTCAGCGAACAACTCCCTCTAGCTAGGGTCACATTTCTTGAATCCCTGGATCACTCATTCATATGCTTCCGTCTCTCACTTCTAAGCTCGGTTAGCTATCTCTTCTTCCTCTACCGCTGCCCCTCCTCCTCTGACTGACGGTACTCTACTAATATCGACAGGGCCGTTTCTTCTCACCCATCTGCCCATATATTTGTGTTTGGCGATTTTAACTCAGCCACCGACTTTGCTGGGATCCGCACCATGTATTTTTCAATAACCCAAGCTCTAACGCAAGTGGTGGACTTCCCCACGCGTTTCTCTAATAACAATAACGGAAGAGACTCCTTACTCGACCTCTGCTTTACTTCCATTCCAGACTCCTGCACTACCAGGCAGTTCTGCCCCCTCGGAAACTCTGACCACGCCGTAGTTTCCGTCAGCATCTCAATCCGCTCTTACTCTACCCAAGAAAACCAGACCAGCAGAATATCATACTGCTACCAGAGAGCAAACTGGGACTCGTTCCGAGACTTCCTCTGCGACGTCCCCTGGAACAACGTCTTCGATCTTCCTATCGAAGACTGTGCGTCCGAGGTCTCCTCTTGGGTTAAGGCTGGTATCGATGCTTTTATCCCGGCCAGGAAATTCCAACTAAAATCAAATTCGTCCCCCTGGTTCTCTCCCGCTTGCTCAGCCGCCATTGCCCAACGGAACCATTTCTTCCGGTTCTATCGAAGCTGCTTGTCGGACCAAAACAGACGCCTTTTCGCCTCAGCACGTAATAAGTGTAAAAAAGTACTGAAAGCTGCTAAGAGGGCGTTTGCTACAAGAATGAGGCAACCCATAGCATCCATTAAATTTGTCTCCAAATAATACTAGCGACTCAACAAGAGCAAGCCTTCAATACCCCCACTAATCAATGAATTTGAAGTTCTCACCTCCCCAGCGGACAAGGCTGAATGTTTTACCCGTAGATTCTCCACCACTCCGACACTGGACTCGTTAGGAATACCTACACCCGACTTTCCACCCAGAACTAAAGCTCAACTAAATAACGTCCACATTACACCCTCGCTGGTCTCCAAGATAATTGCACAAATTGACCCACACAAAGCGAGCGGCGGTGACGTAATCCCAATCATAGTACTGAAGAAATGTGCCCCAGAACTCTCCTCTGTCCTCTCTAAACTCTGTAACCTCTTCCTATCTGTTTCCTGTTTTCCTGCCTGTTGAAAGTTCTCCTGTGTAGTTCCTATATTTAAGAATTTTGGCGAACCCTCAGAACCGCCAATTACCGTCCTATTAGTCTCCTTCCGATCTTCGGCAAAGTGTTCGAAGCCATTATCAACGCCGAGGTTATTCAGCATCTCATGGCCCACAGGCTTCTCTCTGACAAACAGTACGCGTTTCGCTTCACCAGGTCTACTGCTGATATGCAAACGACCATTACGGAGTACATATACCGGGCACTTGACAAAAATGGTGAAGCCCCAACCGTTGTCTTGGATATCTCCAAAGCGTTCGACAGGGTCTGGCACGCTGGCCTCTTATGCAAACTGCGGAGCTACGGGATAACTGGACATCTGTTTGACCTCATCCAGTCATTCCTCTCTAACCGCACATTGAAGGTAGTATTAAATGGGCATGCCTCCCAAAACTACCATACGAACGCGGGTGTCCCTCTAGGTTCTATCCTAGGTCCCACTCTCTTTCTGATGTACATTAATGATCTCCCCGACGACATTAGATCCCAAGTAGGCATGTACGCCGATGACACCACAATCTACTCTCGCCTCGATCAAAAACCAGGTTTTGGCGACAAAGCGAACCTCGCTGCCGAGCTGGAAAAGGATCTCCAATCTGTAGTGGCTTGGGGTAGGAAATGGCTAGTAAATTTCAATGCTTCTAAAACGAAGCTGTTATCAACTAACCACCATAGACAATCGCATCTACCTCCCATTAGCATGGAATAGGCTTGCCTCCCAGAGAGTAAAACACTACGCCTCCTTGGCCTTACACTTTCGGCGGACCTCAAATGAAATGACTATATCGAATCCATTGCCAAATCTGCCGCTATAAAATCGGCTCTCCGTGCAGGTCCCGGAAGTTTTTCTCACCTGAATCTATCCTGCACATATACACATCTACCATCCGCTCGTGTATTGAATACTGCTGCCATATCTGGTCGGGTACCCCTGCTGCTCTCCTTGGGCTTATTGACAAAATACAAAGGAGGATCTGTAACGTGGTTGATACTGACTTGGCAGACCGGCTGCAACCACTCTCTCACCGGCGTAATGTGGCTTCCCTGTGCCTCTTCTACAAGTACTTTCATGGCTTTTGCTCCGATGAACTTAGATCACTGGTGCCGCCTAAGCACGAATTTGCACGAGATACTAGATTAGCAACTAGGTCCCACCCTTTTACAGTTAAACAGATAAGAATTAACCGTAAATTCTACTCCAACAGCTTCTTTTCTCTTTTCACAAGTCTGCTTTCCCGACAGCTACAATCTCCAGGTGTTTAAATATAGGGTCAATAGACACCTCCTATCACACTAACCCCCAATTATTCTCAGAACACTATCATCTACACAACCCTCATTCTCGGTATCCTTACCCGCCTATCACCCACCCTCTGAAATTTCCTATATTTAACCATTCTCAGTATCCTTACCCGCCTATCACCCACCTTCTGTCATTTCCTATATTTAACCATCTTTTCTCCACTCTATGTAGCCCCCTGCGCAGTAATGGCAGTGACATGCCTTGCTCAGGGTGAAACGCTTATAAAAAAAAAAAACTGATGAAGACGTCACTCTTTTATGTTATATCTCCAGAACCACTCACCGAAATTGGAGTAAAATTTGATTCTTAATTCAGATTTGCTAATAAAAAAAGTAAAGTAAAATAAATTAAATATTACTTATTTTATTAAAAAGCTATATTGTCAATCTATAATTATAATTTCCGAAGAGCTCTATGTCAGCAATTTTTAACATTCCCAATTTTGCAATCTTATTTATGGATTTCATAGGAAATGAATAGGGTTGAGTCCTATGTTTCCATTAATGGAAACTTAAGTTTTCATCTAGTTTCAGAAACATTGAAATTACGTATTTATCTTCAATTTTCTAATTTTAAAATTTGATAAACAATTGCTATCAATTGTATTTTCTTTGTTACAGTTTACTTACTCATTGTAAAAATGTCCCCAAACAGACTCTACCGAGAAGAAATTATTTGACTCCTGTGCAATAGAAAAGTACAGAAAGACAATAAGCCAGATCATGATAAACGGTTTCATAAGGAAAGAGTTGATGCCAAGGAAACAAATTCCCTTCAAACGCCTTGTTCCTTCAGGTTCTTGCAACATAGATACTGTTTTTGCGAAAAATTAAGCAATAATTGAGAAATTTGATGCCAGAGAGACCGAAATTGAATCAGAGCAAGGACAAAAAGTCGAATATCAAACGGAGATCGAAAATCAAATCGAGATCAACTCAAACGTTGTTGAAGAGGAAGGCGATAAAATTAAAGTTGCTCAGACTGAAAGTGACTGTAATTCAAAGAGAACTAATCTTAGTACACTTTCCATAAAAGTCTCCAAACAGCCAATACTTGAAACCTATCCTGTTTTGAAGGTAATTATAAAAAATAAGAAATTCAATTTTCAGTGGTACAAGCTGTATCCATGATCGAATGGAATCGTTGATGAAAGAATTTTTGGGTTTTATAATAAGATTTCTACGACAGGAGAAACATTAACAAAGTTGCTTTGTGATATCTTGGTGAAGCATGGCTTTGATTTTAACAAACTTGTAAGTTTATGATTTGATGGGGCATCTGCTATGAAAAGCGAAGTAAATGGAGCTGCAGGTTTAATGAAAGAAAAAGTCTACAATGCAATTTTCGTTCACTGCAATGCACATCGTCTTAACCTGGCTCTTAAAAAACCCTTACATTGATTTCAGCATTACGGAATTGTATAGGTATTATAGATACGGTGTATAATTTTATTGAAGGGTCTCCTAAACGCCACGGAAAATTTATAGCCATGCAAAAAGAAGACAACTTGTTCCCAACAACATTAAAAAGGATGTGTGACACACGTCGGTCCTCATGATACACATCAGTAAGTACTGTTAAAAAACTCTCGTATCTATCATCAAACTACTTATTCACTATGACTCAAGAAATGAGAATACAGATGCCAAAGCTCTCCGAAAAGTTCTACTCGCGGGAAGTTTGGGTTTTCAATATTTATTTTGTTTGCTTTTACTTGAAAAGATTCTTGCTCTAGTTGATACATTGTCGAAGTACCAACAGTCAAAAACTATCGATCTTGGCTCTGCACGAAATGCAAAGTTTTCGGTGATCAAAAATTTCAAAATTATGCAAGATTTTCAATCACTTGAAGTTCTGTTTGACCACTGCCTTGAAAAAAGTAATGAAATTAAAAAACTACTCAATGACATGAATTGTGATTTTAAATTTCATTATGCATCCCTTCCACGCCGTACAACACCTAACATCCATCTTCAAGATTATGATGTAGCATCATCAACTACAAGAACTTATAGTTCTGTAAAGTAATATTATTTAAAAAAGTATACTGTATCTATAGATGAATTATAGATTTCAAAGTAAAATTCAAGACACTTTAATTGCTTTGCATCATACTGTTACCCTTAAGACTGAAAATAAAAGTGCAGTTGAATTAGTTTCGAATGTTTATGATCTAGATGAAGATCTTGTGAAGGCAGAACATAAGACCACCACAAGTATGGAATCTTTGGATGAACAAAAGCCCTCAAATTTCATTGAAACTCTTAAATGGCTTCATAAGCATGACCTTATCAACTTTTTCCCAAATTATGGAAAACTTATCCGCGGTTTTTGACAATTCCTGTGACAATATCTTCTGCAGAGCGCAATTTCAGCAGCTTAGGGCAAATCGTCACGTATTTGCGATCCACGATGACAGAGGAATGATTTTCAAACTGGGCCATAATCGACTGCAATCGAGATATTTCAAATGAAGTATTAGAAAATAATTTAGAAATTATTACAGATTGTTTTGCTAAACGTTGTGCAAGGGGAAAATATCTCATTGTTTAATCATTGGATTTGAAAACATTTCAGTTTAGGATGAAAGGAGGATACTATTTGTATAGTACACATTTCATATTTACACAGTAGTTCAGAATAAATTTGGTCTGGGTGGTGTAATATGTTTTAGTCTAAAATCCAACAAAATAAGCAGCAAACATTACATTTCCCAGTAAACTATTGTTGCTAAAAAAAAAAAAAATAATAACATTCTGCTATTTACCTACTGCTATTTGTTTTCATGGAGAAATTGGGTTCTTGAAAATCTTGAGGCCCAATAAAAATATGGTTCGAATCATTAATAAAAGAAATAAATTTACGGCTTCTTCGAGTAAATTGTTAAAAAAAACATTTAAATTTTTCTTCTCATTAGAAACGTTAGAATTGTACATGCATAGAAGCAGATTGAAAGGTCTAAATTAAGTATTTTTTTTAATTTTATTTCGTTATTTTTATTATGTAAAATATTTTGGAGTGCTTACTGATTGCTTTTAAGTTTATTAACTTGCATTTAAAAACAATTTGGATTTCTAGTTCCTTCCTACGTGAAATTCATAAAATATTTCCATCGGGAAAAATACCATGATGCTTTTTATGTTGAATTATTTTTTTTATTAAAGTTAATCTAAAATGTATATATGTTTCTATTTGTATTATATATAAATGATTTCTAATGATTAATTTTTTTTTGTTGTGCTTATTTGTTTTGTTTTCGTGTGTTTTAAATGTGTATTTGCTTTGTTCCTCGATTAGTTCTTGCAAACTTATTTTGTTTGTTCTCCGATTTTGATTTTCATATTTATGTGTATGGTTTTTAATATAACGCTGTTGCATACTAGTTTAGTGCCGAGATACATAGTATTTTCTGTAAAGGCGATTTACGAGTGGTCCGTCTAATTTTGAAATAAAAAGATTAAAACCTCGAATGTTACCAATCTTCTCACAAGGTATTTTTCCTAATTATGGACGATTAATTGTCGTCCTGCTTTCGTTCCCGTTCCGTACCTAATTTCCATTAGAATAGCCGAAAAGATCCGCAAAAATCATAGTTTTGGAAACGGATAACACTGATGACGTCATCACATTATCAACTAATAAATCTGGGCAATTTTCTCTGTGCCCGGTGTTTTTTAGCATCAGCTATTTATATATTTATAATTATTGTAACTGCCATTAAGTTGATTTTGATATGAAAGGCATCAAGAATATGTAGTTTTTGATTATTTTCGTGGTGTAATATATGATCTATTTTATTTAATGAAATAAATGTACACTAGCGGCCACACTTATTAGCCCTCCCCAGTGTTTAAAAAAATGTATTTTAAACTATTTTTAATATTTATTGCTAAGTGGATAATTCTAAATAAATAAAGAATGTTTTTTTTATTTTTGTTATTATGACTTTGCACAATTTTACAAGGCAAGGAAACAAAGATGAACTCGTCAGAATCACCCTAAATTTTCTTCATTCTTCTGTATGCTGTCAGACTAGGAGGTGCTCTTAATAAATATTTATAAATTCATTTGATGCACATGTTATTGTGCAGTATTAACAAAAGAACCATTCCATTTTCATTTACAATTATTACCACAAATGTTTTAAAAATGATGTATTTCATAATATTTTTAAGTATTTATTGCGAAGTGAATACTTGTAAATGAAAATAGAATAGTTCTTTTGTTGATACTGCACTCTAATATGTGCATCAAATCAATTTATAAATATTTAATAATTACCTATATTACAGTTTCATCAATGAAAAAATGAAATAAATTTAGGGTGATTCGAACGAGTTCATCTTGTAAAATTTTGCAAAGTAATAATAACAAAAGAACCATTCTGTTTTCATTTAGAATTATCCACTTCGTAATAAATACTAAAAATAGTATGAAATACATAATTTCTCATAAAAACTGGGGTGGCCTAATAAGTTTGGCCATTAGTGTGTATATATATATATATATATATATATATATATATATATATATATATATATATACCCTTCCAAGCCAACATACACGATTAAAAAATATGTTGAATAATAAATAATACGATCATCAGGCAATGTCGGATGTTGGTTGTAAAAATGATTTACATTTACATATTTTACAAAAATTATATTTAATTTCGATATAAGTAATATTACTAAACGCACAATATATTCTTGGTTATTGTAATATACTAAGACTAGCAGCATAGCCCGGGTGTAATGAAAGCTTTAAAACTAATCCATGGTCCATTCAGTAATTAAAATTTTAATTACTTAAAACCGTAAATCCTTGGATCCTCTTCACTTGAATTTATATATGTATATATATATATATATATATATATGTATGTATGTATATATATATATATATGTATGTATATATATATCTGTATGTATATATATATATATATATATGTATGTATATATATGTGTATGTATATATATATATATGTATGTATATATATATATGTATATATATGTATATATATATATATATATATATATATATATATATATATATATATATATATATATATATATATACATAATTTTATCACAAGCAAAGCAATAAAGACACTAGGATGCAATGGAGCAGCGTTTCTCTAATTGTTTACACTTGAAATAAATTACATGACTCAAGGAACGCCTGCGCGAAAACAAAATTATATATCATATTTTATCATTTTTATTTTCATCGTAGTTCACTTAGCAGATAACTATGTATATGTTTCAGAATAATTGATTTAATAAAAAATTAATACTTCTTTGAAAAATTTTTCGATAATGCCAAATAAAATTCATAATATTCATTTATAATACCTCGTCAGGAAGTTTTTCTTCACACAAAAATATTCTAAACTCAAATGTAAAATATAGAAATAAGAAATCATGTTATATATCGCCGTACGACGACAAAACAACGAGAATACGCATATATAAAAATATAAGGTTATATTTTTATTAATGACGACGAACCGTGTGGAATAGAGAACAGGAGAGTGAGAGCGCACATAGAATGGGCCGACGGGAGTGTAGTCTTGCCTGTGGTGTTTCTCTGCTTCCACTGGCCGTTCTCTGCTAGCGAATCCGTGTGTCGAGGTCTTTATATAGTCTTCTAGAACCGGGACTTTCCTTCCGGTTTTGCCTCGCCCGCGCAACGCCCACGTAATTCCCAGAGACACCTGTTCTGTTTGCCTCCGTAGTCATTTCCGCCGCTGTCGGAAATAAGGTCAAACGACATCCGCTCCGGCCTCGACAGGATGTATTTCACAAACACCTGTCTTGTCGCTTCGCCGACCCCTTCACCGACGGGAAACACCATCGCTTGCATCACTTCCTCGGGTGGGGCCAGATTGTTATATTACAATCAGTATCTTGCAAAAATACGGTCACTCGAGGAAAAATAAAAATATTTTTAAAAAGTTCGAACGTGTTGAAAAGCATTAACTTTTTTAATAATTAAGAAATGCTTTGGTTTTTTCCTCTAACATAAATATTTTGAGTATAAACGTTTGTTTTTATGAAGCATGGAGCCTTTTAACATCATGCTATGCTGTTTTTCAGAGAATTAGTGTAGATCCCTAAGTGAATTTGTATACACTGGCGCCATATAGACGTCGCTTAATATATTCCCAATGATTATTATATTTTTTAATTGCATAATAGATTAGATGAGATTATGTATATCTAAACTTATTTATAAATGGAAATTTGTCTGTGTGTGTGTATGTATGTGTGGGGGGTCTGTGTGTGAGTCCGTTACCTATAGCCCCCGAAACGGCTGAACCGATTTTCTTAAAAATTTACACAGTTGTACTATAAGCTTCTGCGAGTGTTCTTAGCTGGATTTTGTGTTGAGGTACCCGCGATAAATATCGAAAATCGATAATCTAAAAAATCGGGTTATAGAAGGAGTGGTTCAATTCTAATCAAATTTGATCCACTCATAGACAAAGACATAAGAAACGATATTCAGAAGTTTCAAGGTTGCAGTTCTTACATTAATGCAGAAAATCGATAATAAATATATATAAATATAAAAGATAAGATGCTTGCGTGTGTGTGTGTGTGGTGTGTGTGTGTGTGTGTGTGTGTGTGTGTGTGTGTGTGTGTGTGTGTGTGTGTGTGTGTGTGTGTGTGTGTGTTTATCTGCCTGTATGTCTGTATTTTTTCAGCCTTTTATTTTAGTTTTTGCTTCGGGTTTGGCTCTAAGTAGGTATAATTGTAGTTTTTAGTCTCAACCATTATTGAACAGGTGTACAGGCTTATCCCTTGTTCCCTGTTTAGGATGTGGTTCCCGGCTTTCTCTTTTCTAATATTTTCACTCTTACGTATCGCCCGGCACATCAGTGGCGTTACCGCCTTGCTCGGGGTGATATGATTAAAAAGAAAAAAAATGATATCTTTTACTCAGAAGATTTATTTAGCCTTCAAAATTCAGTTTACGATGAAAAAAACTTCTTTGATATCGATACCAGGAAATCAAAATTTGACTTACATCCATTCATTTTTCTTTCAGTTTACGGTTTCGCATTAACTGGAAACAACTATTGCTTTTTAGTCTTTCGTGTCAACGTCTAAAGAGTCTGAGCTCCATGACCATGGATTAGTTTTTAGAGCTTTCATTACACCCAAGCAACGCGGGCTATACTGCTAGTATTACAATATTGCAATAACCAAGAATATATTATGCGTTTAGTAATATTACGTATATCGAAATTAAATAATAATCAGTTGTACATTAGTATATCTTACTTGTTCTTGCTGAACCCTTAGGGATATTTTGGGGAGCCTTAGTATTCTGGTTGAGAAATGCTTTGATAAGGTTTCAGAAGGTTTGATAATATGAAAAAATACTAATAACAAAAGAGGACAATACGTGAACAATAATTAAGAAACATATCGATTAACATTGCATTTAAATTTTTAAAGATCAAAGATGACTGAGAAGCAGGAAGCTGAAGAAAGGTCCACAAATAAGAAGCGCATTAGAAGAAAGTGTTAGAATAGAACTTACGGTTACATATAGACATTTCAACTATAAATTGTTGAAACCTTACCGCCAATATAGTACCTCGCATAAATTCATAAGGTCTAGGTACGATGGAGAAAGTTCATCAGAACCATTTCCACGAAAATATGTATAGAAAAGGCACAGAGAAACTACGTCACGGTGGTGAGAAAAAGACTGAAGCCGATATGCCAGGTCAAAACCAATAATATTGAAAACTCTTCTTTTGATTTTTATCAAGAACCTCTAAATATACAACAGGAGCCTTATGTGGCAGAAATTATTTAAACAAAGAAAAATGATAGAAATATAATATGTATGATAGGTTCGGGCGAGAAAAATTGTCTTGAGCGACTTAGTTAGCTAACTTTCCAAGCTACTGACTTAGCAAATGTTTAAATATATGCTATCTAAATAAACAAGAAATGATCAAACAGACAGTTTTAACAATATTTTTAGCGCTTTGACTCGAGGGAGCTAAAAAAAATGAAGTTCGAACTTTATGTTACTCGAAATGCCCAATTAAGAACGGCTGTCCTGCTTAAAAATGACAAAATTTTAAATTTCAGACATCTTTTTATATTAAGTTAGCAAATACTTAACTTATTCCCCTACAAGACAGACGACAAACAAACTTGTTTGCCAACTGGAAGAATGAGGCGTTGAAGGTATTCTCAGATTTTTCTGCTATACGTGTTACGATTTACCAGTTTTACACAGAATGCTTCATCCTTCCATGAAAATATTTGCTTCATAGATACAATGAACTCTATACATTTACATATTATCAGAAAAAAGCTATAATCTCATCAGCAACTTATCATCGTAGGTATTTTTTATGATAGACGGTAAATGCAAAAAGCCTGCAGAATGTATTTGGCAAATTCTTTTATATATAAAAAAGCTCCAATCTTATTAACAAATCCTCATCGCGGGTCTTTTTTATGATTGACAGCGAATGCAAAAAGCTTGCAAAATGTATTTGGCAAATTCTTTTGTATAAAAAATGCGTAGAAGAAATATAAGGGCATGATTTGACGGAAACAACGAAGTTAATGATATTTTTGAAGAAATAATTCTTGAAGGGTACGTAATTTACTTGCTCTTTTCATTGTTAGTGGGTTGTTTCACATTTTTAACTGGCATGACTGGATTTTTAGTTGAGCAAAAGGTGTCATAGGTCTAGCTCCACCTAAAAGATGCAGCAGTAAGTTTATGCTCAGGGTGGTTTGTAAAGAGGAGCCATCTAAGCTTCATACATAAAATGATATCCGCGATCTTTAGGGTACAAATGTTCACTAAACAATGTAGGGAGGGAAAGCAAGAATAAAGGATTAACCATCAACGTAATAGGACGTATTGTTGTTAGCAAGAGAAAAAGCCGCAGATAATTTGGAGAAGTTCAAATATCTGAAAAAATGTTTTAACGGAGGATGGAAAATGCGACATGTAAATACGAACCCGCGTCAGATTAAAGAAAGATTGAAACTAAAAGCTTTTCAAAGTACTAATGAACAGGATAAAAAGGAAGATAACTAATTTTTTTGTGATCGTCAACCCTCTTGCATTACAATTAATACTAAAAATAACCCAACAAGAATAACAAGAAGCAACATAAATGTCGTTCTACAGAAGGATACTGAGAATTTCCTCGAGAGATAGAGTAAGCAACAATAAAGTCTCAAAGAAAATTGTAACAAAACACATACTTAGAATGAGAAAAAGAGACAAATTACATTATTTCATACATGGGAATATGGCCTGGAATGAAAAATCGAAGAGCCGATATCGAATTTCAATTGAATTCTTTTTATTCATTGACGCGCAAATATCTTTAGGAAAGTTATAAATACATCTCTTCTCGCTCCAGCTATGGTTTAAATAGCAGGACATATTAGGATCTATAACCTTGGTTGGCAACCATTCTACCGCAGAAAGAAATGACAACCTACTGTTGGAAATTTTTCTGTTCGCCCAACTGTGTATCCCGTATGGCACTTAACTGACTGGATGAGAAAAGAGGGCTTGAAAATCGTAAACCTGACAGGGTATATCGACGGCAAAACACACAAAGGAAGTTAACGGACAATGTGACAGCTGCGCGTGCGTGAATGGTTGATGAAACGAAACGGGATCAGGAAGCTTGGCAAAAGGGAGAAAAACTCCTAAGAACAACAATAAATTGTGGGGAGCACTCATCGTTCACGTCCTGTAAGCCCATTTCATATAGAAGAAGACGTAGTCATATTTTTATGTGTTGTTTCCCTTCAGGACGGCGACGATTATGTCTCTCGATAATGGTGTCTTTCTAAGCGCGGCTTATATGTGGCACAAGGCCGAAAGTATGGGACACCCAGTGAGGATTGACCTCACTGCGCAATTGTAATGATTCTAGCTAGACATGATTGCTAACAATTACACCACCTCAAGGTGCCCCAGGTTGTTAATAACTTTTGTCTTTTTCATATCTCTCCCAAACCCCGCCCGGCCATCCAGTCATTGAAAACGCCCGAGATATTTTATTCCTTGCTTTCTTTTATCCTTCTTACCTTTAATCGTATCTGTGAATATCAAAACTTCACAAGCCCTCTTTTTTATTATGTATTTCAGAAACGTCAACTATTTTTCTGATATTA
The DNA here is from genome assembly GCA_037127315.1 of Ascarosepion bandense. Lineage (NCBI taxonomy): Eukaryota > Metazoa > Mollusca > Cephalopoda > Sepiida > Sepiidae > Ascarosepion > Ascarosepion bandense. The sequence continues at coordinate 2,291,865 of JBBBDQ010001362.1, read as the reverse complement.
AGTGTAAGTGTACTTTTCTGTTTCAACTGTCTCTAGAACTTGGCCGTTTTTGACAAGTTCTATCCATGGTATGGTATCCTTAAGGTCCTTCTGAAAACAAATTTACATTCACTGACATATAAGTAGACTGATAACACAGCAGTTAAGTACACCTTTCTTTGTTTCTAACCACATTTTTCTGTTTCTTAGTACTCAGCTTCTGAAAGGCATTTTTCATTATCCAAATGCGCCTTCAGATGTTCTTGTATCATTTTTCGGTGTATATTGCTACGTTTTCCATATATCTTGTGGTGATACTGAGCAAAAGCGAGGGACCGAATTTTTGTTCTATAACGACCAGAAAGCAAATGACCAAAAGTCGTCGTTGCGCATCCGGGTTCGCGCAGATGTTCCGGTTGAAAAATAGGAATTAATTAAATATTAAATTTCAATTTCGCGAGCCTACGCGAATTTTATTTATCAGCCAATGGGAAGCCCAGAATCAAATACAAGTGTGAAATCCCAAATAAACACCTGCGATCCAAAAAGTCGATATAAAAAGCGAATAGAGAAAGCTTCGACAGACAGACGAGAGTGATTAGTATCTCCTTTGACCAAGTCAAGCGGCTACTATGTTCGCCTTCCTTCACTTCTTACCTATCTTTTTCTGTCTCAAAACAACTTACTGATCTAAGGACCGACTACATCAAAGACTTTCCTTTCTCATAGCGCCCCCCACATTCCTAAGCGTTAATTCTCTTTCAGCTTATGATTTGCCATGGACATTTAACCTCCGTTGGATCTATATTCAAGTATTACTTTAATTGTAAAAACATTAATTTATATGTATATATATAAAGTTATTTTCAATTCAATTTGCATTTCTTGATTTTATAATCATTTTATGATTTATAGTGGGCTATCTACAACAAGGCCCAATTCCGTTAACCTTGCAACAGTGTACAACTACCCTTCACTAGAACGGACTCCCACTAGAAACAGGAAAATAAGTGATAAGATACCCCACTATAATCTGACCTGTCTGATTTCAGTATCTCCAACGTTCAGTTTGCATATTAGGCTGTTCTCTTTGCTGATAATAATGCATACACAACCAATAAACGTTAATGTAAACATTAAGATTAAAGTTTCAAGTTTTGCTAACCTTATGTAAACGGTAGTCATGGGAATTTAAAAGGTGTCGCTACTTGAATATATTTCAACTGCATAAAGATTTTAATTATTTTTCTTTCTGCGGTTTTACTCACTTCTGAAATTTAAACAGATTTCTGCAGATTGGACTTGCGGGTATTAATCTGCATCGTGGAAGGAATTTGAGTTAGAAATAGCATTGGTAAAAGTATATACAGTTTAAGTATAACACTTATTGAATGTCTTGACGTAATTTTGTTTCAAGAAGACACCTCCGATTACCTACCACTTCAATGCTAAAATTAAAACTGTTTGCTTTTTGTATAATATAACTTTGGCACAGTTATGTAATAAACAAATGATTTATACAGTTCGTTGTTATGTTTGCTCAAGAAACAGTAAATAGACCTATGTGAGTATTTTGCTAGAAGCAAATTTTACGTCGCCTGCTGATAAATTTCATTTTCCTGTTTTAGTCTGAATAAATGTCTAGGAAGCATTAAATTGTGTCCTGCTTTTAGGACGAAGGATTTTTCTACCCGCTCATAATTTTGATACTAACAATTTTAGTATTGAAAAAATTGATACTAACAATTTTAGTATTGAAAACGGTACACAGAAATATTATATTGTCTCCTGTTGCTATGACTAACAGTTTTTTATACGCTGATAAAATTGCTGCTCTCACACTAGTATGAAAAACTTACACACAAGCATATTATACAGCTTATTGTTTCGATAAAACTTTTTCGACCACAGATAAAAATGGTACTCGAGTCAAATTTTCTGTTTATTTTAATACAAAAAAATGTTCAGACACTGATGAAATTGATACTCTAGTTACGCTTTCTGTTGATTTTAACACAAAGAAAATGTTAGGCAGTGATAAAATTGGTACTTGAGTTATACGTTATATTGATTTTAACACAAAGATAATGTTAGGCAGTGATAAAATTGGTACTTGAGTTATACGTTATATTGATTTTAACACAAAGAAAATGTTAGGCAGTGATAAAATTGGTACTTGAGTTATACGTTATATTGATTTTAACACAAAGAAAATGTTAGGCAGTGATGAAAGTGGTACTTGAGTTATACGTTATATTGATTTTAACACAAAGAAAATGTTAGGCAGTGATGAAATTGGTACTGTAGTTACACTTTCTGCTGATTTAAACAGAAAGAAATTTTAGGCAGTGATTAAATTGCTACTCTATTTAGGTTTTTTTAACACAAAAAATGTTAGGCAGTGATAAAATTGTTAACCGACTTACATTTTCTGTTGAGTTGAACACAGAAATATCTTAGGCAGTGATGAAATTAATACTTGAGTTTCACTTTCTGTTTATTTTAACGTAAAGAAAATGTTAGGTAATGATGAAATTTGGAATTGAGTTATACATTCAGTTGATTTTAACACAAAGAAAATGTTAGGCAGTGACGAAATTGGTACTTGAGTTATACGTTATATTGATTTTAACACAAAGAAAATGTTAGACAGTGATGAAATTGGTACATGAGTTACACTTTATATTGATTTTAACACAAAGAAAATGTTAGGTAATGATGAAATTGGGAATTGAGTGATACATTCAGTTGATTATAACACAAAGAAAATGTTAAGCAGTGATAAAATTGGTACTCGTGTTACAATTTATATTGATTTTAACAGAAAGGAAATATTAGACTGATGAAATTTGTATTCGATTTACATATTCTATTGATTTTAATACAAAGAAAATATTAGGCACTGTTGAAATGGGTACTTGAGTTACAATTTCTGTTGATTTTAATACAAATAAAACTTCAGGCAGTGATAAAATTGGTACGTTAGTTACGCTTTCTGTTGATTTTAACACAAAGGAAATATTAGGCAGTGATGAAATTGGTCCTTGTGTTACACTTTTTGTTGATTTTAACACAAAGAAACTGTAATGTAGTGAAAACATTGGTACTCAAATTACACATTCTGTTGATATTAAAACAAAGAAAATTTTAGGCAGTGATAAAATTTGTACTCGAGTTACACTTTCTCTTGATTTTAACACAACAAAAATGTTAGGCAGTGGTGAAATTGGTATCGAGTTACCATTTATGTTGATGTTTACACAAAGAAAATGTTAGACAGTGATGGTATTGGTACTCCAGTTATTATTGCTGTAGATTTTAGAACAAACATAATGTTAGGCAGTGATGAAATTGGTATTTGAGTTATACATTCTGTTGATTTTAACACGAAGAAAATGTTAGGCAGTGATGAAATTGGTACTTCAGTTAGACATTCTGTTTGTTTTAACAGAAAGAAATTATTAGGCAGAGATAAAATTGTTATTCGAGTTGCATATTCAGTTGATTTTAACTCAACAAAAATGTTAGGCAGTGATGGTGTTGGTACTCGAGTGACACTTTCTGTTGGTTTTAACACAAAGAAAACGTTTGGCATTGACATAATTGTTAATCGAGTTACACTTTCTGTTAATTTTAACGAACGAAAATGTTAGGCAGTGACTAAATTGGTACTCCAGTTATACTTTCTGTTGATTTTAACACAAAGAAAATGTTAAGCATTTATGTATTTGTTACTTGAGTTACTTTTTCTGTTGATTTTAACACAAAGAAAAATTTAGGCAGTGATAAAACTGGTGCTTGATTTACAATTTCTGTTAATTTTAACACAAAGAAAATGTTAGGCAGTGATGAAATTTGTACTCGATTTACACATTCTGTTGATTTTAACAAAAAGTAAATGTTCGGCAGTGATAAAATTGGTACTCGAGTTTTAATTTCTGTTGATCTTAACACAAAGAAAATTTTAGGCAGTGATGAAATTTCTACTTGAGTTACACTTTCTGTTGGTTTTAACACAAAAATGTTAGGCAGTGATGAAATTGTTATTCGAATTACACATTCTGTTGATTTTGACTCATAGGAAATTTTAGTTAGTGACGAAATTAGTACTCGAGTTACACATTCTGCTGATTTTAACGCAAATAAAATATTAGGCGCTTATGAAATTGGGACTTGAGTTACATTTTCTGTTTATTTTAACACAAGGAAAAGGTTAGGCAGTGATAAAATTGGTACTCGAGTTACACTTTCTGTTGATTTGAACATAAAAAATGTTAGGAAGTCATGAAATTAGTACTCGAGTTACGCTTTCTGTTTATTTTAAGACAATGAATATTTTCACCCACTGTGGAATTATTAGACCTAGCTGCTAGTTTATTACTGAGATTAAATTTGTAAATTCAATGTGCCAAAGTTTATGCTCATCAGAAAAATTGCCAGGAAAATATGTATTGAAGAAATAGAAGAAAGTTCCATTACGTCAGTAAAAATTCGACAGAATTCGAGAAAGATTTATAATATTGCAGATTCCTCTTTGGATCTTATCATGAATCTCTAGATATAAAACAGATGCACAAGAGCCGATGTGGTAACAGTATTCACTGTATGGACAAATGGAAGCCTAAAAATATGCTAGATAGATTCTGCCGAAAAAAATATCTACCACGTCTGTGATCCAACTTATATAGCACTAAACTTAACGATTATTTCAATGTAGTCTTTCCATATAATATCTATGGAAAACGTGAGAATTAGAAAGTACACTAAATTTGTTTCCTGGAGGGTAACATTAAAGATTTTGTTGGGAGGCAAAATATGTTCACTAAGAGGATTAAAATTTTAAATTAAATTTTATTTTGGATTCTTTAAAAATAAACAAGTCTGTATTTGTCAACCATGCATACATTGGAGATCCTTTTCCTGGTTAACTTTCTGTCATAGTGGCATCACCGATTACAACGGACTGAACTTCCTACAACTACATATACTTCCCCTCACAGGAGGACATATCAGGGAGTGAGAAATCTGCAGAAAATCAGCATAAGCAGATCAGCGGAGAGCGAATGGTAGAGATAACCAAGACTGCTACCGTACGTCTGTTGCAAATCCCAGTTATATTATTACTTCCCAACCCGTATTTATTCATTCTACTAACATAATTACACGTATATGTATTTTGCTGTGTTTAATATATAAATATATCGTTATTTCTTATTGTTTGTATTATTTCTTGCTGGACTCTTACCCGGGACACTTTCAATTCGATACTAGCTGTATAGCTCGGCGTTGCTCGGGTGTAATGAAAGCTTTAAAACTAATCCATGGTCCTGAAGCTCAAACTCTTTGGACGTTGGCACGAAAGACTAAAAAGCAATAGTTGTTTCCAGTTAAAGCGAAACCGTAGACTGAAAGAAAAAAGAATGGATGTAAGTCAAATTTTGATTTCCTGGTATCGATATCTAACAATTTGTTTTGAATTTTGAAGGCTAAATAAGTCCTCTGAGTGAATGATATCATGACTGAGACTAAAAACTACAATTATACCTACTTATAGCCAAACCCGAAGCAAAAACTAAAATAAAAGGGCTGAAAAAATACAGACATACAGGCAGATAAACAGACACACACACAAGCATCTTGCCTTTAATATATATATATATATATATATATATATATATATATATATAGTATTGTAAGAACTGCAATCTTGAAACTTCTGAATATCGTTTCTTATGTCTTTGTCTATGAGTGTATCAAATTTGATTAAAATCGGAACACTCCTTCTATAAGACGATTTTTTGATTATCGATTTTCGATATTTATCGGGGGTAACTCGACAAAAACCCTAGCTAAGAAGACTCACAGACTCTTATAGTACAACTGTGTAAATTTTCAAGAAAATCGGTTCAGCCCTTTTGGAATTTATAGGTAACGGAAACACATACACACGCACACATAGACACACAGACAAAGTTCCATTTATAAATAAGTTAAGATAACAGGCATACTGCTACGACGTATTTCAATAATTGTTTCTTTAGCATACATACAGAGTCAGAAATTGATGATAGATGGAAGATCATTTATAAAAGTCATTTATGAAAATGAGAAACATTAAGTTCAAGGATTGAGCCCCACGAAACATAAATTTTAATGAAAGAATATATAGAAGAATGCTATTTTAGAAAACAGTAAACACTATAATCTTGTTAAGAAGATCAGCATGCCATGTCATGTGAAACGTCTTCGAGATATCTATAACAGCAGCCCAGGCTTCGCCATTCTCATCCAAAGTTTGAGAAAAATCTTTCAGCAATAACCATGTATAATCGGTGGTTCTCCTGAAGAAACTAAATATATCTTGACTTAAATAAAACCTTTAATCAACTAGGACTGTTGATTCATATCTCTATTATTTTGCACAAAAAGTAAAACACTAGTAGGCCGATAGTTTGAAGGAACAGATGTTTTCGACAGCAGGAAGGAGAGAATAAGATTTCCAAGAATCTAGGAAAGAATTAAAGTATCTATTGTAGAACTTAAAGAGAGCAGAGGTCGGTCAATTCAAGTTTCTTAAGGACAATTACAGGTATTTCACCGATTTCATATGCCTTGTAGAAACGATGTTTAAAGATGACAGCGGAAACCATGGTTATATGCATATCACAAAGTAGAGATTCAGTTCTAAGTGGAAAGTCAGACAATGGTACTCCGAATGACTCGAGAGTAAAATTGGGAAAATGTACGATCAAATCTTTCAACTTTATTAGCAGATGGTAACACTTCAAATTGATTGAAGAGAAGAGATTGAGAACTTACCCCACTTTAGAAAACTCTTACAGAGCCGCCGCTAGGCACGGAGAATAGGTCGTAAAAATTTTGTTCAATCAAATCCAAGTGACATCGCCACGATATCGCAAAATATATACCACTCGGTAAAAAGTAATTTCTACCTGATATACAATTTAGAAGTCCTATTAACAGATATTACAGCGTGATTCGAAATGCCAAATGTAATTGCATTAAATAACAAGTGGCAGCAGCAGAGATAAGCATGAAGACAAATAAAACACATGGTTAAAATTACTACAATATATTAGAAATTTTACTATTTAACAGAGCAGTTGACGGATTTGAAGTCTGAATTAGCAGTATTAGAACAATTATGCTATATACCAATCTCTTCTCTCGTATACGCCGCTTCGACGAAAACAAAACTCTAACTAAATTTTGATTATCTTTTCACGTAGTTAGAATGACGGAACATAAACTTGGCAAAAATAAGCTCAAATCAGATTTTGTGTATGTTCTTCACCCAAAATGACGAAAATATAAAATGGATCCAAGTGACTTATTTTTCTCTTTGGCAGAATGGCAAATTGCAACACTTGATATGAATATAAAAATATAATTATACTAGCAGTATAGCCCGGCTTTTCTCGGGTGTAATGAAATCTTTTAAACTAATCCATGGTCCTGGAGCTCAGACACTTTGAACGTTGGCAAGAAAGACTAAAAAGCAATAGTTGTTTCCAGTTAAAGCGAAACCGTAGACTTAAAAAAAATGAATGGATGTAAGTCAAATTTTGATTTCCTGGTATCGATATCAAATAAGTTTTTTCATCGTAAACTGAATTTTGAAGGCTAAATAAGTCCTCTGAGTAAATGGTATCATGGCTGAGAATAAGAACTACAATTATACCTACTTAAAGCCAAACCCGAAGCAAAAACTAAAACAAAAGTGCTGAAAAAAATACAAACATACAGGCCGATAAAGACACACACGCAAACATATTGTCTTTTATAGATATGTATTATCGATTTTCTGCACTATTGTAAGAACTGCAATCTTGAAACTTCTGAATATCGTTTCTTATGTCTTTGTTTATGAGTGTATCAAATTTGATTAAAATCAGACCACTCCTTTTATGACTCGATTTTTTTAGATTATCGATTTTCGATATTTATCGGAGGTACCTCGACACAAAACCTAGCTAAGAACACTCGCAGACGCTTATAGTACAACTGTGTAAATTTTCAAGAAAATCAATTCAGCCGTTTTGGAGTCTATATGTAAGGACACACACACACACACACATACACACAGACAATGTTCCATTTATAAATAAGGTTACATCTTTATTTGCTTCTTCTTCAGTGATTTTGTTGAGAAGTGAAGTAGTTGTCGTGGTCGGATCGAAGGATTAGCAAAGTACACAGAGTCCTTGTGTTTTGATCTCAACTCTCGTTTGCAAACTGCTGAACTGACTTCACTTAAATAGGTAACCCGCCCGACACAGCTTATTTCCGTTGTATAATGTCACACCTCAGAGGCTGACTTATTTGACCTCCGTCGTCAAAATAAAATTTAGTTTGCCAACTGCCTTTTTACACTTACTGAAATCCACTTTTGAAATCTTTCAACAACAATGCGAATACACTTCCAGTCAAAATTCTACACAGACCAACAATATATAAAAATTACACAGCTTGACGAGCTTAACATCGTCAAGCGCAAAGATATTCCTGGATGAGAGAGATAGAGGAGCACATTTCTATACTGTCAGACATATTGTCGAGCTCTTCACAGTTCTGAGAAGAGTTATAAAGAAAAGGGATAGATAGCAAATAGATTGTAGTTACGAAAGTCGAAACCATACGAAAAAAATCATACTAAGACTCAAGATTTTTGCAAATAATCAATCAATCAATTAATTGCCATACGTGATATTCCCTTGATCGATCATATCTCTTTCGATCCGTGACTGGTAAGACAGAAGATTTTCCCCGCAGTAAGTTGCCATTTTCTTCTGCAGAGGATTGGTTACCGACTAACGCTATAAAACCCAGTTTAGCCTGTTGTTCAATTCTTTTATCCAGATCAGTCAGTTATGTAACATACATGATACACGCTTGGGTGATCATGCCTCTTTACATCGATGACTGGTAAGGCAGAAGAATTTCCCCGCAGTAGGTTGCCATTTCTTTCTGCAGAGGATTGGTTACCGACCAACGCTATAAACCCAATTTAGCCTGTTGTTCAATTCTTTTATCCAGGTCAGTCAGTTATGTAACATACATGATACACGCTTGGGCGATCATGCCTCTTTACATCGATGACTGGTAAGGCAGAAGAATTTCCCCGCAGTAGGTTGCCATTTCCTTCTGCAGAGGACTGGTTACCGACCAACGCTATAAAACCCAATTTATCCTGCTGTTCAATTCTTTTATCCAGTTCAGTCAGTTATGTAGCATACATGATACACGCTTGGGCGATCATGTCTCTCTCGATCCATGACTGACTAAGCAGAAGATTTTCCCGCCATTTCTTTGTGTGGTACAGTGGTTTCCAACTAGCCAAGTCTATAGAGGATAACCTGTTCTGCTATTCAAACCTTTTATTCATATCAGACTGTTAAGAGTCAGCCATAATCCACATTTGGGCGACCATGCCGCTTTCGATCCATGGCTGACTCGGCAGAATATTTTCCTGCAGTGTGTTGCCATTTATTTTTGCGGTAGACTGGTTGCCGACCAAGGCTATAGATCTCAATCTCTCCTGATATTCACCCTTTAGTATTATGGAGAAGAGATGGCTTCATACCCTTCCTAAGGGTATTTGAGCGTCAGTGAATGCAAGGAATTCGACTGTTTTTCGAATTTGGCTGTCCGATTTCTCATTCCGAACTGATTTTCATTACGCCGCAATGCACTAAACCGTAAAATAAAAATTCTTCATATAACCTTCTTTAAATGAAAATCATTTATTTTGGAATTCCATGATGTAAAATTTTCAAAATTTCAAATAATTATGTTTCTAAATTGTGCATAAATTCCTGAAAAATATAGAAAGAAATGTTTTCGTAAAAGATTATAATAAATAATCATTTCTCGATGGTTTATTCTTCTCTATGTCCTCTGAGTGTCCCATTCTTCAATGGCTCGGCTTACGGCCTATCACGTTGAATACACCGATTCTCGCTCAATCACCGAAGTTAAGCAACGTTGAGCCTGGTCAGTACATAGATGGGTGACCGCTTGAGAATACCAGGTGCTGTAAGCGTTGAGTGACGGATGTGCGTTGTGGTGCAGTGGATATCGGCTCGGAAAGAGAAATCGATGAGCCGAGTTCGAATTCCAGTTGAATACCCTGCATTCACTTAAGCACTGGTACCCTTGGGAAAGGTATTAATCCGTCCCTTCCCTCCAGTTATAGGTTAAATAACAAGGGTGGGACTTAGGGACCGTGCCGTTAAAAAACAAATCCCAATGAATCTTGATACTCGAAAAGAAAAAAGGATTACTAGACACAAAACTTATATAAAAACAACAATAAATTATTGTAAGAAAAAGGTATTACCAGCAATAAATAAATAAAGATTTAGTTGGCAATAAATGACCCGCCTAGGTTGATATGCCATAAAAACAATACAACTTACGATCAACTTCAATGACTCAATACATATTATGGGCCATTGAAATTTCTGATTCTAAGTACAAGTATTCTTTGTTTTCATTGTCCTTAACAGTTTGTTATTACTCACATGTTCAGTCAATGCTTTCCTCACATCCTCTTGTAAAACCACATTTTTGTTGGGTCAAGTCATTTCTTCATCTCTGACTAGATTGTCCAGTTTATAAAACAGTTCAGCCCGCTTTTATTTGTTGCTAACGAATTTTCCTGTTCTGTTATGTGAATTATTTGATTGAACAACCGATGGTGCTCACATTTATTTTCAATTAGGCACAGCTATGAAAATCTATCTATTATTAAAAAGCTCAAAATTAAGTGTTCTTTAACAAATTTACCTCAGAGATGGTTTTGTGAATGATTTTAATTCTCACCGGGAGAGAGACTTGTGATAGACTTACTGCAGTTTCTAGTAATAATCAAATAATTCTATAATCTGATACTGTTTAAATACAACTTTCAGCCGATACAGACAAATTATTTAGATCCAGACCTTTTTTATATATTTGCAATTTATTCACTGTTAATAAAATTAAAGAAATGGCAAAAGAATTATGTAGCACTGTGGATATACCAGAAGATCTTAATATGATTTCATTTGTAATTTTTGTAAATTTTGTAAAATAATCTTGGTTTTGAACAAGACTTTGAGTGTGAGATCTCCAATGAGGATTGAAGTCAGTACAGTACTGGCAGTCTAATGAATGATCTTCCTAAAATTAACTCCACATTGACACACTCTTTGTATATATTTAATTTATTTTATCTGGTTTGGCACAAGCACTTAACCGTGTTTCAAAATTTGGAGACATGGCTAACTATTTACTAACCTATGATATGAAAACCATTGTATGCACACATTTTTAGACGTTCCTTCCTGGTTACTCATCTAAAAGCTAATGCTTCTAAAATTTGGAGTCTTTTATGAGAAGAGCTAGCTAAAATCGAAGGCAGCAGGACGCCAATACCTCAGAGACGATAGTTGAATGTAAAATATTTTGTTTTAAGAAAGTAATAATGTTTATCGTAAATTCACTCTAATGACTATCACTGCGTAATAGATTTATGAAAAACATGAAAAAAATTACTTTGTCTCAAATAACATCAGCTAGCTTTACTCTTTACAAAATAAAGATTTTCGATAGATCTCGAAATCAAATGATCTGAAAAATCTTTATAAGAAGTGTATCTGCGAAGTTTGCACTATTGGTTAACAGGTGCTCTGCCACGAGCACTACCATAAAAGGCTTCTTGCATCAGTGAAAGTGTTTCTTGAAAGTTTAGCATAAAACTATTTGGATCTAAATTAGCTTCCGAGAATGATTCTGGCTAAACAAGAAATACTTATCAAAGAAAAACAATAACGAAAAACACTGAAAGCATTTTGTGGCCTTGAAATCAATGTTTAACAAATTAAATATTTGATCATTATTGTGTGGACATGTGTGCCAGAATAGATGGCATCTGAAAACATTTTAAACAGAATTCATTGCAGTGTAGTAGTAACATAATTACTGAGACTATTATTACAGTGCTGATGTTAATCTTCTCTAGGTGGTGGAATATTTATAGATTTATTGAAGAAGTAAACTTAGCTTCCTAACGATGCAGTAATGGATACGAATATCATTCCAAAATTATTCTCTAGAGTTATGAGCCTAAATGTATATTTTCATTAATACAACAAATGCATCACCGTGTTGAGAGATACCACCCATCAACATTTTCAAGCAAATATTTTTTATTACGTTTTCTCGAGTGTTCAAGACAACAGAGCCAAAAAAATGTTTAAAATAATAATAAATAATAAGGCGTCCAGTTATAACAAGGTTATACTCGAAAAATAATAACGTTTGAAATTATATATATATATATATATATATATATAGGAATCGTTCATTCGGCAACAAATTTGAAAAATCTCAGCTACTGGCGTGTATATAACACGCTAAAGTCCGCCTACCTCTAACGGGCGCCCATAACTTAGAGTTAGAATCGCTGACTGATATCAGTTTGGTCGGTATTCAATCCTGAAGTAATCGGATGTCTAACCGTACAGATGACCTGTGATACAGCGAAACAGATCTGTTTGCGGATGACTATATATATATATATATATATATATATATGTATATGTATATATATTGACAAGTGGGGCGTGCGGCCGAGTGATTGGAACGTTCGCTTTTTGACCATGAAATCCAAGTTCGAATCTCACCGATTTCTTAGGAAGGTGACTTCTTGATGTTATTTGTGTAGACGATGCGTGTGGCAGCTTTGAGAAATGTCTGGAAAAACATTCAACAGGTCGAACCAAGCTTTAGGAGTGAAATTGGGTACACGGCTCTCTTTGAGAAGTCAAAATAACCACGACCGAGAGTTTAAACGTCCTGGCCATGTTCAGACTCTTGTTAACTCCTCATAACACACTCTCTTAAAGAAAATGTAAGTATAGTTGCAGTATAAGACACAGGTAGGCCCTGTGAGTATTGAACAAACACAAGTGTACCCAAGCAAGCGTCTGCAATAGGGATTTGCTAGACCGGTTTCCTCCAGTAATAGTGGCCAGCCATTATATATAAACAGAAATAGGGGTTGGTCCAACGAGAGAAATTGGTATAGAAACAAAAAGTGTGAGAAACCGTGAAAGATTTGTTTAAAGTGTAGATTTATTGTTATTATTCTTATTAATATTACTAGATTTTTGTAAAATACAGTAATTGTCCATTATGGTATTTGTGTCGCTACACATGTTTCGAGTCCAAATTGACTTTTTTTTAGGGGAATAAACTTGTGACTTTACATATCGAGACCCGTTTGTCTTTCTGATGTCAGAAAATATCGTGTATATAAAGATAAGTAGCCAAAATTTCATATCCGTTTGTGTTTGTTAGTTGTTTTTTTTTTTCACACTTGCTCGTTAAATCTCGTCCGTTTTAGGAATCAGTCACATTTCGTTGCCCCCAATGTTTTACCCTGACTTACGAAATTTGATTTCGTTTTTATACTTCAAAACTATTTTCAGCGATTTTGATTCAATTCTACGGGTCATTTAGTTCTTTCTGTTGTTTTTGGAATACTACTTTTGCAAAGGTTAGTATTTTTGTTTTTTTAGTGCGATTGAATTTAGTATGTCTGTGTGGGTTTTTTAGGTGTTGTAGAGGAACATACTATCCTACCCCGTAATGGATATGGTCTAGTCTATAAAAGACTGTGACTAGAGCGAACTGGGGCATACTTCTGCATACGTCACTAGACGGACGCATACGTCATAGGCGGAGACCTTTTCTACTTGATCGTTATTCCGGTTACTATTCGTTGATTGTTCTTGTACGTCTATAGGTTTATTGTGCTGTTGTATAATAAATCTCTTCTAATCTATCTTAAGTGTTAAGTATTATTCTTACACTATTCTTTTCCCTGATATTTCTTCCCGGAATATATCATTAGGTAATTCATGTTGTTTTGTTGACGGATAGTTTGTATTTTTTATAAATATTTCCTCCTGCATCATGAGTGTGCCATAAGAGATTACCTCCACTGTATTTGTGTAGGCGTTGAGGAACGTAACAAATTTTCGCAAATATTTTCACATAGAGTGTATATATAAAAGAAAAAAATTGTAAAATGAAGCAGGAGGAAAAACTGTAAATAGTCATTATGCTGTGAGTGTTTATATATACAAAGTTAAGGATGTCGTTGGTTTATCAAGGTTTGTATATTTGAGAACGTTCGTGAATGTTCAGTAGGTGGTTGAAATAACAGTCAAAGCGTGAGGAGGGAACAATGTGTCCTAATTTAAATTCTGGTGAAAAATAAAGTGGGTGAATAATATTCAAATATTTTTTCCCAGTCCCAGCACAAACTTCCATCTCATAAATTAGCAACCTTATCACAATTCAAACAATATTCATA